>JAWNNQ010001204.1:0-141150 GCA_035044765.1 Leucophenga montana | reverse complement strand
TCGTTGCTATCCTGGCTCCAGTGATGTACTCTGCAAACCCGCAACATACATTCCTCCGACAACAATCACAAGAATTCCAGTTAAAACATCAAAACCGCAGTGCAATGGAGGATCGAGTGATCCTGAATGTTCAGGCGACCCAAAAACGACTACAAAACCAAGCTGTGGTTTCGGTTCAAGTGATCCTCGCTGTGAACAAGAGGCAAAAACCACTTTAAAGCCAAGTTGTTACCCAGGTTCATCAGATCCACGTTGTTCACAAGAAACGAAAACTACATCCAAACCTCGATGTTATCCAGGTTCAGCTGATCCCCTGTGTTCTCAAGACCAAAAAACAACTATGAAACCTAGTTGTTATCCTGGTTCCAAAGATCCTGAATGTATAAACTGTTTCCCAGGATCTCCAGATCCAAGATGCCCCAAAGTACCGACTACGCCAAAACCTGGTTGCTTTCCTGGCTCAAAAGATCCTAAATGCCAACCAGCCACATATTTACCCCCAATATCTACAACACGCGTTCCTTTAACTACAACAAATCTAAATTGCTATTCAGGTTCAACTGATCCCCGCTGCCCACAGAAACCAAAAACCACCACCAAACCGCGTTGTTATATAGGTTCGAATGATAAGCGCTGTGCACAGGAATCAACAACCACGTCCAAGCCTCGTTGCTATCCTGGCTCCAGTGATGTACTCTGCAAACCCACAACATACCTTCCTCCGAAAAAAATCACAAGAATTCCAGTGACAATATCGAAACCACAGTGCTATATAGGATCGACTGATCCTGAATGTTCCAACGAACGGAAAACGACTACAAAACCCCGCTGCAGTATTGGGTCAAGTGATCCCCGCTGTGAGCAAGAGGCAAAAGCCACTCTAAAACCAAGTTGTTACCCAGGTTCATCAGATCCAAGTTGTCCAAAAGAAACAAAAACTACATCCAAACCGCGATGTTATCCAGGATCTACAGATCCCCTGTGCTCTCAAGACCAAAAAACAACTATAAAACCTAGTTGTTATCCTGGTTCCAAAGATCCTGAATGTATAAACTGCTTCCCAGGATCTCCAGATCCAAGATGCCCTAAAGTACCGACTACACCAAAACCTGGTTGCTTTCCTGGCTCAACAGATCCTAAATGCCAACCAGCAACATATTTACCCCCAATATCTACAACACGCGTTCCTTTAACTACAACGAATCTAAATTGCTATTCAGGTTCAACTGATCCCCGCTGCACACAGAAACCAAAAACCACCACCAAACCGCGTTGTTATATAGGTTCGAATGATAAGCGCTGTGCACAGGAATCAACAACCACGTCCAAGCCTCGTTGCTATCCTGGCTCCAGTGATGTACTCTGCAAACCCACAACATACCTTCCTCCGACAAAAATCACAAGAATTCCAGTGAAAATATCGAAACCACAGTGCTATATAGGATCGACTGATCCTGAATGTTCCAACGAACGGAAAACGACTACAAAACCCCGCTGCAGTATTGGGTCAAGTGATCCCCGCTGTGAACAAGAGGCAAAAGCCACTCTAAAGCCAAGTTGTTACCCAGGTTCTTCAGATCCAAGTTGTCCAAAAGAAACAAAAACTACATCCAAACCGCGATGTTATCCAGGATCTACAGATCCCCTGTGCTCTCAAGACCAAAAAACAACTATAAAACTTAGTTGTTATCCTGGTTCCAAAGATCCTGAATGTATAAACTGTTTCCCAGACTCTCCAGATCCAAGATGCACTAAAGTACCGACTACACCAAAACCTGGTTGCTTTCCTGGCTCAACAGATCCTAAATGCCAACCAGCAACATATTTACCCCCAATATCTACAACGCGCGTTCCTTTAACTACAACGAAACTAAATTGCTATTCAGGTTCAACTGATCCCCGCTGCCCACAGAAACCAAAAACCACCACCAAACCGCGGTGTTATATAGGTTCGAATGATGAGCGCTGTGTACAGGCATCAACAACCACGTCTAAGCCTCGTTGCTATTCTGGCTCCAGTGATGTACTCTGCAAACCCACAACATACCTTCCTCCGACAAAAATCACAAGAATTCCAGTCACAACATCGAAACCACAGTGCTATATAGGATCGACTGATCCTGAATGTTCCAACGAACGGAAAACGACTAAAAAACCCCGCTGCAGTATTGGGTCAAGTGATCCCCGCTGTGAACAAGAGGCAAAAGCCACTCTAAAGCCAAGTTGTTACCCAGGTTCATCAGATCCAAGTTGTCCAAAAGAAACGAAACCTACATCCAAACCGCGATGTTATCCAGGATCTACAGATCCCCTGTGCTCTCAAGACCAAAAAACAACTATAAAACTTAGTTGTTATCCTGGTTCCAAAGATCCTGAATGTATAAACTGTTTCCCAGGCTCTCCAGATCCAAGATGCACTAAAGTACCGACTACACCAAAACCTGGTTGCTTTCCTGGCTCAACAGATCCTAAATGCCAACCAGCAACATATTTACCCCCAATATCTACAACACGCGTTCCTTTAACTACAACGAAACTAAATTGCTATTCAGGTTCAACTGATCCCCGCTGCCCACAGAAACCAAAAACCACCACCAAACCGCGGTGTTATATAGGTTCGAATGATGAGCGCTGTGTACAGGAATCAACAACCACGTCCAAGCCTCGTTGCTATCCTGGCTCCAGTGATGTACTCTGCAAACCCACAACATACCTTCCTCCGACAAAAATCCAAAGAATTCCAGTCACAACATTGATACCACAGTGCTATATAGGATCGACTGATCCTGAATGTTCAAACGAACGGAAAACGACTACAAAACCCCGCTGTAGTACCGGGTCAACTGATCCCCGCTGTGTACAAGAGGCAAAAACCACTCTAAAGCCAAGTTGTTACCCAGGTTCATCAGATCCAAGTTGTCCAAAAGAAACAAAAACTACATCCAAACCTCGATGTTATCCAGGTTCAGCTGATCCCCAGTGTTCTCAAGACCAAAAAACCACTATAAAACCTAGTTGTTATCCTGGTTCCAAAGATCCTGAATGTATTAACTGTTTCCCAGGATCACCAGATCCAAGATGCCCTAAAGTACCGACTACACCAAAACCTGGTTGCTTTCCTGGCTCAACAGATCCTAAATGCCAACCAGCAACATATTTACCACCAATATCTACAACACGCATTCCTTTACCTACAACGTATCTAAATTGCTATTTAGGGTCAACTGATCCCCGCTGCCCGCAGAAACCGAAAACCACAACCAAACCGCGTTGTTATCCGGATTCGAATGATGAGCGCTGTGCACAGGGATCAACAACCACGTTCAAGCCTAGTTGCTATCCTGGCTCCAGTGGTCTACTCTGCAAACCCACAACATTCCTTCCTCCGACAACAATCACAAGAATTCCAGTCACAACATCGAAACCACAGTGCTATATAGGATCGACTGATCCTGAATGTTCAAACGAACGGAAAACGACTACAAAACCCCGCTGTAGTACTGGGTCAATTGATCCCCGCTGTGTACAAGATGCAGAAACCACTCTAAAGCCAAGTTGTTACCCAGGTTCATCAGATCCACGTTGTCCACAAGAAACGAAAACTACATCCAAACCTCCATGTTATCCAGGTTCAGCTGATCCCCAGTGTTCTCAAGACAAAAAAACAACTTTAAAACCTAGTTGTTATCCTGGTGCCAAAGATCCTGAATGTACAAACTGTTTCCCAGGATCTCCAGATCCAAGATGCCCTAAAGTACCGACTACACCAAAACCTGGTTGCTTTCCTGGCTCAACAGATCCTAAATGCCAACCAGCAACATATTTACCACCAATATCTACAACAGGCGTTCCTTTAACTACGACGAATCTAAATTGCTATTTAGGTTCAACTGATTCCCGCTGCCTACACAAACCAAAAACCACAACCACACCGCGTTGTTATCCAGGTTCGAATGATGAGCGCTGTGCACAGGAATCAACAACCACGTTCAAGCCTCGTTGCTATCCTGGCTCCAGCGATGTACTCTGCAAACCCACAACATATATTCCTCCGACAACAATCACAAGAATTCCAGTCACAACATCGAAACCACAGTGCTATATAGGATCGGCTGATCCTGAATGTTCAAACGAAAAGAAAACGACTACAAAACTCCGCTGTAGTACCGGGTCAAGTGATCCCCGCTGTGTACAAGAGGCAAAAACCACTCTAAAGCCAAGTTGTTACCCAGGTTCATCAGATCCACGTTGTCCACAAGAAACGAAAACTACATCCAAACCTCGATGTTATCCAGGTTCAGCGGATCCCCAGTGTTCTCAAGACCAAAAAACAACTATAAAACCTAGTTGTTATCCTGGTTCCAAAGATCCTGAATGCATAAACTGTTTCCCAGGCTCTTCAGATCCAAGATGCACTAAAGTGCCGACAACACCAAAACCTGGTTGCTTTCCTGGCTCAACAGATCCTAAATGCCAACCAGCAACATATTTACCACCAATATCTACAACACGCGTTCCTTTAACTACGGCGAATCTAAATTGCTATTTGGGTTCAACAAATCCCCGCTGCCTACAGAAACCAAAAACCACAATCAAACCGCGTTGTTATCCAGGTTCGAATGATGAGCGCTGTGCACAGGAATCAACAACCACGTCCAAGCCTCGTTGCTATCCTGGCTCCAGCGATGTACTCTGCAAACCCGCAACATACCTTCCTCCGACAACAATCACAAGAATTCCAGTCACAACATCGAAACCACAGTGCTATATAGGATCGACTGATCCTGAATGTTCAAACGAAAAGAAAACGACTACAAAACCCCGCTGTAGTACCGGGTCAAGTGATCCCCGCTGTGTACAAGAGGCAAAAACCACTCTAAAGCCAAGTTGTTACCCAGGTTCATCAGATGCACGTTGTCCACAAGAAACGAAAACTACATCCAAACCTCGATGTTATCCAGGTTCAGCTGATCCCCTGTGTTCTCAAGACCAAAAAACAACTTTAAAACCTAGTTGTTATCCTGGTTCCAAAGATCCTGAATGTATAAACTGTTTCCCAGGATCTCCAGATCCAAGATGCCCCAAAGTACCGACTACACCAAAACCTGGTTGCTTTCCTGGCTCAACAGATCCTAAATGCCAACCAGCCACATATTTACCACCAATATCTACAACAGGCATTCCTTTAACTACAAGGGGTCTAAATTGCTATTCAGGTTCAACAGATCCCCGCTGCCTACAGAAACCAAAAACCACAATCAAACCGCGTTGTTATCCAGGATCGAATGATGAGCGCTGTGCACAGGAATCAACAATCACGTCCAAGCCTCGTTGCTATTCTGGTTCCAGTGATGTACTCTGCAAACCCACAGCATATCTTCCTCCGACAGCAATTACAAGAATTCCAGTTACAACATCGAAACCACAATGCTATGTAGGATCCTCTGATCCTAAATGTTCAAAGAAACCGAATACCACTACAAAGCCTAGTTGTATTTCCGGATCAATTGATCCTCGCTGTTTACAAGAACCAATAATCACTCTCAAGCCAATGTGTTACCCAGGATCATTAGATGCACGTTGTCCACAAGATACGAAAACTACAACCCAACCTCGTTGTTATCCAGGTGCTGTTGATTCTTTGTGTTCGCAAGAATCAAAAACTATATCAAAACCTGATTGTTATCCAGGATCAACTAATATTTTTTGCAAAGAAGAACCCAACACCACATTAAAGCCGTATTACTCTATATCAACGACAAGCACCAGAACACCAGCTAGTTTAAGAACAACCACTCCATATTCCCCAATTACCACACCCGTGTATTGTTATCCAGGGTCCGTAGACCCGCGTTGTCCAGATAGTAGCTACAAAGGAACAAGTCGCATACCTGCCACCTATTTGCCACCACTAAGCGACCCTGGTGCCGATAGAACAGTTCGCGATCTGAAACTGGAATTATTTGACGAAATAAACAAACTAGCGTTCACTAATAATAATGTCTATGAATTAGAAGATGATGAAATAGAAGATGCACATGAAAGGAACAAACGCGATGTATTCGATGATACTAATGAAAAATTTAGCCACATCCAACTTGCAAATCAAAATGAGGATGATCTGTTATCGAGAAGAATTTTTAAACGAGAGAACAATGAACGGCCTCTCGGTAGAGAAATTATTTCTTTGACGCTTGGAATGCGAAGTGCTTTCTCGGTAGCCTAGTTTCCCAACACGTTTAGTTTTGCAAGGGTACTTTTGCATTTTCTTCAAGAAAATGTAATAGTTTTATTGTATTTTATTTTCTCATTACAATTTGATGTACATACTCTAATTTAATTTTACAAGATTAATACTCATTGATTTATAGATATACATAGTTAGGTTCGAAAAGCGTATTTAATTACTAAGAATAAACAATTTATTTTTAATTTTATAAATATTGTCTTTTCTTTTTATAAAGAGCAAAATGTTCGTATTATCGTAGTTTTATTTGTATACTATCAACAGTAGGGAATAAGCTTGGTTCATTCGGGCTCCCACTGCAAACAGTTTTGTTACTAAAGTAACAATTTTAATAATGCATTTATGCATTGTACATATGACACGCTTATAGTAAAAATTAGATTTATTTAGATTTTGCGGAAAAATTAAACAAATTTTTGTTTCTTGAATTACTAATCCGGATTTGAGCCAAAATTGCATTAAAAACAAGGCAAATCCGAAACCAAAACAAGAAAAAACATCAGCTTCGGTTTACCGAAGTTCTAATACCATTCACACGAAATTTTAAATCGTATTGTAAAACATAACGTGGGGGTTTAAATAGGGTCTATCCCAAAAAGTGGGAGGTACACACCAGTAGATGTGTAAGATGCCACCATATCGAATTTCAAGTTGATATTGTCATTTTTCATACAAATGCATAATAGTGAGCTGTGGGTTTGTATGGGACTACCTCAAAAAGTGTGCGGCACACGCCCATTTGTATATGTATATGAACCGGTTGTCCACTAAAATCCACCAATTCAAATTTCAAGATTTAAATAAAGAATTTTTTCACAAAAAAAAAACACAAAAATGGGCGGAGGGATTGTATGGGGGCTACCCCAAAAAGTGGACGAGTAATGCCCATTAGTCTAGATATGTTAAGCGGCTGGTCATAAAAAGCCAGCACATCACATTTGAACCTAATATTGACTTTAATAAAGAAGTTTATCATACACAAACACAAAAGTGGGCAGTAGGTTTGTAAGAGTTCTACCAAAAAAATTGGACAGGTCCCACCCAATAGTGTATATGTGAAGCGTCCGTACGCTAGAAGCTACCATATCATTAACTTGATATTGACTGCAATAAAAAAGTTTTTCATACAAAAAGTCAAAAGTGGACGTTGGGTTTGCATGAGAGGGGCCCCAAAAAGTGGGCAGGTCAATCTTGATACTCTATTAAACTTGAATAAAAAGAAATGTATTTGCAAATTTTCAATATAAGAATTGGTCCCCAAAAAATGCGAAAAAAATTTCGTCGAGCTGATCAAAAATATATATATAGTTTATGGGGTCTACGATGCCTCCTTTAATGCGTTATAAACTTTCAGACAAACTGATTATACCATTTCACACTATATGTGAATGGTATAAAAATCAATGATAAAAGTTGCACTAAGAATTGTTCAATATTTTCGTAAGTATCTCTTTCACTCAATACGGAGTATATAGTTTTAAGTATTATCTATACTAAATGAAATAGATTTTGTGAATATGTATAATTATAATTAATTCAAGCAATTTTATGAATATTTATTCATTCATATTGCAACACATTCTAATTAAACATTCATTTCATTCAATGAAAAATGAAGTTCACTTCACTGGCAATCTCTCTCTCTCTCACACTTTGAATTAATCAATGGAATCTCTAAATTCATTTCACAATTAATTATTATTTCTGCACGTATAATCGAAACTTTCATCCATTCATTCGAATGTTTTGAAGTTTCGAATTAATTCAGTTTTGGGTCGCTTGTAAAATACTTTATCCAGCTGAAAGCTTTCTGCAGCCGAAATTCGAATACTAGATAGCGACAGGTAGAATGCGTGGGAAAGAGAAGTAAATTTTCACTCATACATATGTATAAGGAATGAGGTAGCTAGTTGCTAACGGAATATATTACAAAATGAGGCGGCAAGTAGGTAGTTTTGCTCAGAATTGCTTAATTGCAGGCCTAATCTCGATTAACATATTGTTTTAATGGTTAAATAGGCACCATTTTGCATAAAACTATTTAAGTATAGACTTGGGATTCAAAATGATTGATATGCCTTTATCTATGCTAGCATCTGATCTCTTTGACGGATGTATGTAAATAAAATGCGTCTTTCTGATATTTACTTGGATTTTTTATAGCCAATCCTTACAAAAATTACATCACAACACAATACTTTTAGCAACACATATCGGTTACGTCCAGTATAGTTTAGGTCCCAAATATTTGTACTGAATATATGTCAGTTGATCAATTTCCATGGTCTTTGCCAGAAGCGCATGTCATGTTACGAGAGCTCAATGATTCCAACTGTCTCCCATACTCTCGAATGGTATTTTGTACTATTTTAATCCAATCTTCTCCAAAAATTGGTCACTACAAAGCAGAATGTTGACAACACCATGTGGATGCGCCACCAAATCTATGTAGAGAAGATTTTAAGAATTGCTGAATTCTTTCAACGAAAGCTAACCGATGGTATATTGTATACTTAGCGAAGGAAGCATCAGAGACCACATTAAGTATAAATACAGGGGTGGGCGCTCGAAGTGTTACCAATTAAAAATGCTGTTTCTTTTGTCAATTTAATTTTTTTTTTAAGTGAAACTTTTTTTTGGCATGGTGTGAATTGGAATTTATGAAACGAAAAAGTGTAATGAAAAAGAGACACCCATAAATGTATGCTGCGAGAGAAAGAGAAAAAACGCGTTTCTATATAGTTTCCCTATCCTTCGCCTCCTCTTTGTGGTATGGCTCGTGCGTCCACAGTAGTCTATCGTCATATACGATCCTCTTGTTGTTGTTCTTGCCGTACTCTATCGTCATATACGTTCTTGTTGTTGTTGTACTTGTGGCTGCTGTTGCTGTTGTTGTTATTGTTATTGTGTTATTCAAGCCGGCAACGCCAAGGAAGAGAGGGAGAGAAAGCAGCTTAGTCAGTAGCAAACGCGCATGGTAGAATATACACATATGTACATATATGATGTCGCCTGATCATGTTTTAGTTTATTGTAACCTGCACGCTAAGCGACAAGCGTATAATAAGTTTGTGCGAATGTATGTGACAGGCAGAATAAATATATATTACAATATATTATATGCAAGCTGATACCCGGCGCGTTTCTGCCGTTCCACATGCCTCTCCTTCCCACTGCCACTCCTTCCCCTGCCAATCCTTCCCCATGTCCCCGTACCCAACCTCCCATAATTAAATGATAATGACCCTATATCTTAAAAGTATGCATAAAGTTTAATTCGCAAATTTCTTTGGCACCGAACAACGTCATTTGAAGTAGTGTATTATATTTACGTTATTGTTCAGAAAATACGTAGAATACGGATGATCACTTGTCAAGAGACTTTTTACAGGTTGTGGTGGCTCTTCATGGAGAATCACTTTACCTGCAGCACAGCACATACCATTTGGTTCATCGCTCCATTTTTTTGCAAAACACTTAGGGCAGGTTTTAATCATTGCTCCAATTGTTACTACGCGCTGCTTAGCATAATCGATGTTGGGATCATAATTGAAAGCTGATCTATTACTGTGAGGTGCACTTCGATTGCGTATTCTAGATGTTCGTTGTCTCTGTGCCGTTCGGTGCTCACGTATTTCCGACATATTCTGCCTATGGTTAGCCAGTCGCTGAGACCTTTCGGTGATAGTCTCCCTAGCACGTCTTGCTGAGGCAATTGCTCTTTGGCTGTCAAGCCGCTGCGAAAGTTCGGTGCTAGACTCCATATAACGTATTTCCGACATACTCTACCTATGGTTAGCCAGTCGCTGAGTCCTTTCGGTGCTAGTCTCCCTAGCACGTCTTGTTGAGGTAATTGCTCTTTGCCTGGCAAGCCGCTGCGAAAGTTCGTTGCTAGACTCCCTATCACGTATTTCTGACCTATTCTCAATATGGTTAGCCAGTCGCTGAGACCTTTCGGTGCTAGATTCTCTCTTGCGAACTGTATTCTCTTTCACTCGAAAGGCGCTGTGGATTTTCAGAGGAACTCTCTCCAATATAGCCGCTCTTGTTCGGGATGTATGTGTAGATAGTTGTGTTTTTCTTTTAGGCATACTGAGGTTAATTTTTCAAAACTTTTTATGGAAACAATAAGACGTAAGTCGTAAGTACATATATATCTATTAACAAATAATCAAATGCCTACCTATTTAAATAATTTAATAAAATAAAAATTTAAATAAAAATGAAATAAATACTAAAATCGCGTTTAATGTGTATATCGTCATATATTATAGCTTATGTTATTCACAAATAACGTGGCTTTCTATTGGTAAAAGAATTTTCAAAATCAGTTCAGTAGATCTAGAGATTACCCCCTACAACGTCAGAAACTCACAAACTTTACCTCTTTATAATATTATCTATATCTATACTAATATTATAAAGAGGTAAAGTTTGAGAGTTTCTGACGTTGTAGAGGGTAGTCCCACAAATGCTCTATGAGAATCAGGTCCGGACATTGAGATCGTATCCTCAACTGATTTTTTATATTATAAAGGAACCAGAGCTTTTCTTTATGCGCACTGTGCTTTGGGTCGTTGTTTTGCTGAAACCAAAACTCTTCTTGCAGCCCCAACTTCTGGGAACTTTGCAGCAAATTATCCTTCAAAACTTGGATATAACTAGTTTGGTCCATTATTGATTCAATAAATGTTACTTTCTCAATACCATTGGCTGCTATTTATACACCAAACCACAACTCCTCCTCCACCATGTTTTACGGTTGGCAACAAATTTTCCTTTTAAAAGACCGTACCGCTCTTTCTTCATAGCAGAATTTTTCCTTTTAACAGGAAAATACAAAATTTGCTCTAACCCGAAAAAAAACCATGTTCGAAAACTCTGGGGGCTTTGAAACATACTCATTTGCAAAATCCATGCGCTTCTGCTTTTTTACAGCTGAGATATGGGGCTCCTAACGGGCACCCTGTTACGATACCCTAAAATTTCAGGTCTGTATCATCGGAAATTATTTTTGAATACCCTTCTTCAACTTCAAGTTTCAGTTGGTGAGCAGGCAACCTTGGATTCTGTCGTACTAACTAAACGTCGCTTGGAACCAGTTGAAGTGTAGTTAGAAGTCTTTGTATTGATGAGTGAGCTCTGCCCAGTACTTTTCCAATTTTCCAATATTCCAATTTTCCATTTTTTCTATAATAATTTTTTGTCTCTCAAGATATATTTTTAAAAATTTTTCGCCCATCCGCACCAATTTGATTTGGCGCTATTAACATTTTTGTAACACTCTAATTGATTGAAAAAGAATGAACTAAAACTTCAAAGTGAGATAAGAATTTTTTAAAATATTTTTAGGTAACGGTAATCGCATACTCTTACTCCATGCATCTCGTATGCAGCTGTACGCAAACTTTTGCGGTAGTGCTTTTCTGAAATGTTGCATCATAAAATTAATCAAAACCATATTTTTAAGTATTAAAATGCAGAAAAAAATATTATTAGTTAAGAGAAATTAATAAACTGTATAATAAAACAAAGTTTGATTCAATACATAAAACATTATGTGAGATATTTGCGATTAAAGTTAAAATTTCTAATTTTTTTGTGGTGTACGCAGACGTTTTTTAGCAAAAAATACATACATATGTAACAAATTGAAGCAGACACTGCAATCGCTGCACCACCAGTATCAATACTTTGTATTATAAAAAATGTACTTTTAATAATAAATACCAAATAATAATAGACAAGAAATTATGTTTTGTCTGCAACGTCCACCAATCGTGGATCGTCCACCAAAGTTCATATTGAGGTAATGTTGCCGCCAAATACATTGCAACATATGTAAGTAGAACCGCATGAGGCATGCCATTGGGTGAAGGGCACAAATTATACATGGATGATGACTGGTTCGTGGGACAAGACTTTGAAAGTATTTTGTTACTAACAGCAAATATGTAAGTTGTGAGTTGTAGTTGTTTTTGTTTTTTACATTGCAGTTTTAGGACACATCGGTGCACGGCACTCTAGTTACATTCGAATCTGATGGTACATTCAGTTTTTGGGATCAAGATGCACGCATCAAGTTGAAATTAGAAGTATATTTGCTTCATTATTGATAATACCAGAGCTCGCTTATTTATTTATAAAAGTAGATGCATAAGTAACAAAATATCGAACGGATATTATTTAAAAATATTCGATATTGGTAAAAAAATAATATCGATACTATCGTTAGTACTATCGATAGTCTTCCACCTCTAGTAAAGCAGACGATTCAAGTCGAAATGGAAGGATCTGGAGGGACTGTTTCTGAGGCCAAGTATCAAAAACTTGCCAGCGAGTATTCTAAGGTCGCATAACTAAATTTGACAATCAAATAGTACAATCAATTTTTTTTGGTTCCAGCTGCGGGCTAAGGCGAATGTGCTTAAGAAAGCGGTGCTTGATGAGCAAGCAAAGGAGGCAACATTGCGAGACAATTTGCGTCAAAGGGATACCGAGGTTCGGCGATCACAACAAGAAATTGATTCATTGAACTTTCGTAACAAACAACTGGAATCAAGAGTTGGTCAATTGCAGCAAGAACTAACACACAGAGAAGAACAAAAGCGCGGCACGTCTAATAATCGAAATGCTTTCTTTGAACATAACAGAGTAGACGCTGGCGGTGATAAAACAACAACATCGGTGGTGTTTGAGGAGGAGCTTCAGCGAAAAGTTATGGAAAATGCTCAATTGACCTTGTTGGTAAATGGTCCTTATAATTAAATTTACAAACGACATGTTGCCAATACACATTCATATGTATGTAGTACATTAGTGGGCGTTTTTTTTTTTAACAGATCGATGACAAGGAACGCGATTTGTTAATGTACTCGGAACGCATATCTTCGTTGGAGAACGCATTGGGAAAACGCATGAATGAATACAGCGAAACAGAAAAAAGATTACGAAAAGAAATTGAACTTTTGCAATGTAAAAATTCCGAGCTCGAGACAAAATTAATGATCGAAGCAGCAAGCATGGTAATATCTGAAACGTAGATTTGAAGTACAATCATTTGACACAAACATACATATTTGTAGATCGGAAGTGAAGACGCATTAAGCGCTACAGGAAGCGACAACACACCGCTATATAGCCTTCAACAGCAGCATCAACCTTCCGCAATGACAGCAATCGCTAGCGATCCAGTTTCATCAACATCAGACCTACGGCTTGCGTCCTTAGAACGGGAAGCGGCTTATTGGCGTTCGCAATATGAGCTCGTTAAATTGAATCCAGTCATCGTAGATGGCAGCGATTTTAATAAACTGAATGATGCAAGTTGTAGCTGCAGTACTACCGCTGCTGGACTGTTTGTAAAGCCAACATATGCCGATATAAAATCAACGCAACATAGATGTGAACCAGATCCAGATGTCATTACAAAAGAGCAATTGATTTTCAATCACGTCAGTAAAAAATTCGAAGAGATTCTGCGACTGAAGTGCCTCTCGGAGTCCCGTTGGCAATCGTTCGAAACGGAAGTGGAGCATTTGCAGAATTGTTTGGAAAATGCGACATACGAACTGAAAGCCAAAGATGACCATGTTGCGAGTTTGGCCAGCTCCCTACAAGCGCTGGAAGAAGACTTGGTAATTTTAGTTTTATGGTTCTAATTGAAATCTTTTTCAAATAATTTTCTTTGTAGACTACAACACGATTAAATTATGACGAACAAATAAGTGTGCTAACTGAGCAAATAATCAGCTTGAGCGATCAACTGGCATTGGCCAATAACTGAATTATACAACGTCCAAATTTGCAAATAAATTTTGATTAGTTAAAACTGGTATTAAAGTGTTTAATAAAAATATTCATCTGCTCTACTGTATTTAATATTCACTATTTGTATTTATGTTAGCCTAAAGATTTTTATGTGCGCTGATTACAATGTTCATAAGAGAATGGCCGGGTAAGGTTTCCAATACACACAACAGTTGAGGCGTGTTGCCGAATATACAGTTCGATTCAAGCGCCACTTGAATTGCTTGCGCAAAACGTTCCATGCACTTCTGATAAGCCGCATCTTTTTCTGGGGCAACATTAATCACAGTAGTCAACTTGCTTGCATACTTCTGAAGTGATGTTACGATCTGAATGAGATCTTGTGCATGCAGAGCAGTCGAAGGCCCTCCGTTTCCTGAATTTACCAGTATAAGCAATGTCTGCAGCAGCGATAGATGCAGATTACTATACGTTGCTCGGCTGGATACGAGTGGCGCAAGTACAGTCCATCGTATAAGACCGCCTAACGGAGTAACTACTGGCATGGCAATAGCACCAGAAGGTAGCATATTGGGCGGCATATGTTGGGCAGCCAGACAAAGTGTCGGATTCTCCGTAATCCACTCGGTGAAAACATCAAGTAGAGTTTCTGGTGGTGGAATTAATATGCCGCTGCCACGTTGTTCGTTCATATACAAATCTGCAACGGCTGTCATGAAATTCGCTGCAAAATGAGGCGCCACCATAGGTAGCTGCTTTAACTGTTCTGAAGTTTTGCGTGCGAATGTTATAAAATCGCTGACGAGGTTTTGCGCCACTTCTAAGCTGGGCGGTGTGGTACAACCTACCTGTTGCATCCATGTGCCAGCCGAAGAAAGCAGCGGAGCAACAGAACCCGATACAGCTGTGCTAATCATTCGACACAGTATTTTAGATCGCTGTGGCGTCAGAATGCTGCCAAACAGTGACAGGAAGACAGCATTGCGTGTTGCATCCGGGCCGGGTTGTGAAAAGAAATCAATCATAACAAGTATGAGCTGAAATTCCTGGAAGGTATTCATCTTGCCGCGCTCCAAAAAAACAAAGTCAGAGATGAGTTGCATAGCATGGTTCTGCTTGTTGCGGCTTACAATAAGGCTTTCTGAAACAAATGGAAATAATGATTTCTTACAAATTGGATCAAGCAAAAACACACCTATTCGTGGGAGAGCATCGGTTGCACATGCCGGAAAATCGAGCTTTCGCAGATTATTCTTATAATCGAAAGAAGACGCCATTGCGCCAGCTTGTCAAAAGGTATCTGGTTAAAAAAAAAACTATACGTCTTCTTCCAGGGATTCCAAATTTTCAATGGGCACAGCAAACATATGTTTTATTATTTATGACCTGGCCTGGTCATACGGTCTTATATTTTCGTGTCATGTTATCTGACTTGTGTTTCATGCATCTGTCCAAATATTACATAAAAATATTCATTTCTGGTCAAACGAGGCGCATGAAATTTGACAGCTACATTTTCTAATACACTAGCATTTATAATGGATAACCGTGAAAATTTGTGCTATATTAGCAATTTATGCAGTTAATAAAAAAAATTCATATAAAAATATCATAGCAATCTGACATATTGGCAAACATTACCTAATAAAGATTCTTTATAACCCGTTTACACAAATACAGCCTTACTAATAATCAAGAGACCAAGAAAAAACGTTAACTTCGGTTGAACCGAAATTTTAAATCGTATTGTCAAACATATATGCAATAATACAAAATAATCTTCCCGTCGTTACGAATGGGCGGCAGCATCGCTTATGCATTCCAATTCACGATGTACTGCGTCTTCCCGGCGTTGTGAGTGGTACGCAGAGTCAACTTTAACAGCAATAAAAAAAATGGTCATACAAAAAGTCGAAAGTGGAAAGGAGGCATCGAAAACCTCATGAAGTGTATGTATATATTCTTGATCATCTCGACGAGCCGATCTAGCCATGACCGTCTGTTATCCGGTTGTAAGTCTTAAACTAAACTTAAACGTAAACTTTTTTTATTGCAGTTTAATAGAGTATCAAAACAGAACACTTTTAGGGGTAACCTCCATATAAACTTACCGCCCAATTTTAGTCTTTTCTATGAAAACTTTCTTATTACAGTAAATATCAACTTAAAATTTAATTTAGTGGCTTGTTAAGGACGAACGCCTCACATATGTAGAATAAAAATTTGAATTCTCCATTTTAAGGGGCAACCCCATACAAACCCACCACATAATTTTGGGAGGTATTATGAAAAACTTTATCATGTCAGGCAAAATCAACCTGACAGTTCCCATGGTGGCTTCATTTGGACGGACGCTTCCCTTAATTATAAAGGGGCGTGACACGCCCACTTTTAGGGGTAGGCTCCGACAAACATTTTTATAAATAAATTTTTATAAATTTTAGAAAAAATATTTTTTTACACCTGCTAAATTCACATCTTGAAACTTCACCACGAATCTATGTATTTAATTGAAGTTAGCAAAAAACAAAAATAGTATGCGACGTGCATAAAATTATAAGCCCTACGCCACATCCGTACACCACCAGTTACCACAAAATTCGGCTGGTAACTGAAAGATTGGCAATTACAAAAAGAAGAGAAATTGTAAATAACAAACCTTCTATAACTACACCACGGTCATGTGTGTTTTAAGTCAGAGTACTGTGACATTGTTTTTTTAATTAGGTTTTAGTTAAAATTGAGTTGTAGGATGAATGAGAGTTGATGCGTTGAGACTGAAGTTGCGGTACACCGCTGCAGATCTTTAATCCGAACTAAGGTGTGTATAGTTGTTTCATTTGATTTACCCTTACTTAATGTGCGTCATATAGGGACAATCTGTCAATTTTGTGCCTTAGAAAATTCTCAATTATTCTTCTAGGCAGATAGAAAACGGGACATGTCGATTGAAAGTCTTTAGGCGATGAGTTATACGGAATACTTTCGGAATTTAGTTCAGCTTATGCAGCCTTCAAACAAGAGTAAAAGTTAAGGTTTTTTGATTTTTAAATTTATTTATAAACTCTGATATAACTGTAATATTAAACGTTTAGAGGAAAAATTTGTTTTTCAGATTAATTAATTTGTTGATTATTTGTGACTCATAAAAGAAGTTTTTACGTGGAATAATGACTGAAACTGCCGAATTACTTTCGAAAAACACATAAATACACGTATAATTCAACAAAACATGAAAATAGTGCTCCAATTGAGTGAATCCACAAAAAATTAACCACTTAAACCGATTGAAGTCATTTTAAAGATATTCACGTTACATCGGCAATTTTAAGATACAGAGAAATTATTTTTGCAATTAGCTAGATAAGCGTTTTAATCTGCTGAAAATTTGTTTTTAGTTCAACACTTCGAAAAATATTATTTCGGGGACCTGTTTGGCACAGCGACTGAATGTGTTCTGGTCACTTTGATGACTATTGAAAAGGCAGCTGTCTTAATAATAAGAAGATAGCTATCACCTTAGCTAACCTATCCATATAAGCGAAAAAAGCTAGTTAGCCACTCCACCACGCGAACCATTCCATTTAATTTTGACACAAAGTTTGTAATACGCAAAACAAGCGTCAGAGACCCATATATATGATATTTTTGATCAGCTCGACAATACTAGTTGATCTAGCCGTATCAACCCAAAAACTAGTAACTGTTACCATCCAATATTATTAAAAAACGGTATGGAGGCCAAAAATCGTTCAAGATCTCCGTTCAAGAATCGGAGTGCAACGCTAGACTTCATACAAACCTAAAAAATATTATTCTGTTTGCTACGAGTACTAAAAACTTGTTTTTATTACAGTCAATGTTATCTTCAAATAAAGGATGGGAAGCTTGTAGGGGCGTATGCGTAATTTTTGGGCAAATGGGCGTGCCACGTTTACTATAGTGGGAGGCCCCACCGACCGTTTTAAAGTTTTTATATGAGAAATTATTTTGTTACCGCCAATACCAACGGCGAAACTTGATATGCTGGCTTAATCTAGGTGGACGGTTCTCATATATAGAAATGGGCACATTCTGCCTACTTTTATGGGAAATACTATACAAAACCACTACTCGCTTTGTGGATTATGCAAGTAAAAGTTTCTTATATCGTATATTAAGCTTACCACTGAAAACATTGAATAAAATATTTTGGGGAGTGTGAATAGCTTGGTTCTACCAAAGATATCGTTATTCCCTGCACAAAAATTACTTGTCACATGTATATGAGGTTTGTTGAACTGTAAAAATACAACTTAAAGAAGGAAGCATCGGAGACCTCATAAACTTTATATATTCGTGATCATCGGGACAAAAACTAGTTGATATAGCCATGCCCTATATATAGAATGCCTTGATTTTCTTCAAAAATGTATTAGCGTATTTTGTAATATAGTGTGTAGCAAGAAAAATTTGGAGCCAAATATGCACGCATATCAAGTATACATCAAATTTTGGATGGCACGCCAAGGCAAACCAACTAAAAAAAATTATTACTACAAAAAAATGGAATTTACAGGGTATAATATATTCGAGCTGCTCGACTATAACTTTTCGCTTGTTTTATCATGATACATATAGGAATACTTAACTGTGTGTATGTTTATCATGGTATAGTATTCACCTAGTTATGAGTCCTACAACAATATACCGCGTTTGCATATTCAGACTATTTTCAAATACATAGTATGTATTAAATACAAATCCGATGACGTATTTACCATTTTGTAGTTACGAGTCCCTAAAAAGTTATGTCCATGCATTTATTTTAAATGAAACAACATTTTGTGTTTATTAAAAATATTTATTTAAATGGTTTATAGTTTAAGAATTTATAGATACTAATTATATAGCTAAGTGTAATATTCTTATACATACGCTTATTATGTACGTATGATTGTTTATAATGAGTTTTTACATATACACAGTATGTTGTGGCGAAAATCATACAAAAGAAGTTTATCGAAGTGGACTTTATTTTTGACAGTTTCATACCTTTTATATGCGAACCTAAAAGCTGAAGCCCTGAAATTTTAAATTATTCAAGGTATACATACGAAATAAGGGGTCTAACACCAGCCTAGTGTCATCATAGATTAACCCATGAGTTTTTAATTTAAGTTTTATTTATTATAATTTGTATACAAGTAAAGCCCTGTTCAACAGGTCATAAATATATGTAGATGTAGATATATTTGGTAAAACTATATTTTATAAATGAAACTTGGAGATTTTGAGGAGGAGGCGTTTTCTGTAACACACCTGACATAGTACATGAAAAGACTCGAAGTTTTATTCAATCTTCGTTGGGTTTACGGTCACTTCTAGTTGAAATTTGTAGAGATTTTAAACTATTTTCAAGTAATATGAGGGGTCTAACAAAAATTAGGTTGCTGATATTTTATCCGTTTTTGAAATATTCAAAAATGGTTGACTTTTCACAATTGTTTTACCACATTAAATTTTTGTATTTACATTTATTTATTTAAATAAATGCCACCGCGGCGAAAAATTTGTCATGCAATTCTTTACGGCTTCGACCTCAATTGAAGCCAATACAAATTTTCAATGAATGCCAAACTGTATAAGAAGCAAATACATTATCTCTTCAAACTGTTTCTAAGTAGTTTCTTCGACGTAAAGGCTAAATTTGACAAAAATCCATGATTGAAACAATAAATGATTGCTGAGAAACTGAGATTAAATTTCATGTTAGAAAATAACAAGAAATAGGAAGTGCGTTCCTTGTATTTTTTTCATCACGATTGAGGTCTCCGAGATTGCAGAAGTTCACCCAGCACCATATTCGTATTCGCCGGATCTGGCGCTTTATACGCTTTAAATTTAAGACAAGCCATCTGAAGCAATGTGGAGATAATTTATGCAGTTAATGTGGAAATTGAGAAGCTAAAAGATAGCGAATTTCGTGCTGCTTTAGGGTGGTGGTATTTCTTCCGACCATGCATCAGTAATTATACCTTTTCTCGTTTCCATGCCGATCGTGTGTTATTGTTTAAAAAAAAAAAACAATAACACACCGGCAACTGGCCGAACTTTTGTAGACCCCCGTATGAGTCTCCTATGTATATAAGACCGCCGAAAAGAGCTTAACAAAATATGAAGAAAAACTTATGATACAAATTATAAGTAGGTATGCAGTATAAACGAAGTTTGTCAAATCAAGTTTTAAATCGCTTTAAATTATATGTAACATATGATTAGTCATGGTAGTAGCGAATTATCAAAATCGATGTTTACAATATATGTATATGCATATATGTGCTTTTGATAGTATATACAATCTTAGTTTACAAAAAATTCACTTCTCAATTCAATTATGATTTTTTACGCTTAGTTGTAGTTGTATTCTACTGATTTAGCCAGTATAAAATTCTACAGATGTGGCTTTACTGAGTTTTAAAATAACTTTATTATATTCATATCTTGATTTAAGGTATCAATAAAATACTTTGATTGATATTGCTTTTCGTTATATGTTGGTATGTATTATATTAAAGTAAATGATTCGTTAAATACAAAAACTCATGCAGTTTCGTAACTATGAAGAAAAATAGTTTTGTGTAAATTGATTAAAATATATTTATATATATAGCATTTTGCGTTGCAATTCAGAAGAATTCATTTTGAGCGTGATTGAGCCAAAAGTGCAAGTGTTTTATATATTAGTGCGTGTGTCTGTTTGTGTCAGGACTTAAAAAATAATATTTTTTTAATTATAACAATAAGAACTAATATGTAATAACTATGTAAATTTTTTTTTCCTCAAAAACGTGAATTAACTTGTACGCGTGTTTTTGGACGGAAGTTTAATACATTCATAAAAAGCATTTTACTTAGAAATGGATAGGATGGATAAATGACGAGTGGACACATTTCACTAAGTTTGTAATATTTTTTGTCCAATTTTATGTTTTTTTTATTTTTTTTTGTTGATAACATAATTTTCTCTTCGTTGCTTTTTTTTAAATAAATTTAATATAATAATACACATACTTACAAAACTTTCGAAAACTTGTTTTAAATTCTAAAATAGTTAATTTGTAAATTAAAACGTGCAGTTCAACATTTTAAATAATAAGTATTAAACTAAAATAAAAAGAAAAAACCGAATTTTTACTAGTGGGGACGTATTTTATCTGTGAACCGTAGTTTATCTGTGAATGGTAGTTCTTGTTTTACTTCTCTTTCAACTCAAAATGAATCTTCTGAAATATATCCTAGAAGCGATCCTTCGACGTTGCGCTATACTCGAGCTCGTTTAGATTTTGTATTTCTTGGAGTTCTTGAAATTTTTCGTGATCGCGAATGTGTGCATAGTTGGCCGAGAGGCACATTAGATAATGTACCAGACTCAGTATGACCAGGAGCGTAGAAAGTGTGGCTAGAATAAACATGACCTCGGCATTTTCTACTCCATCTTTGCAAAATGCTTTTATTTCGTACTTCTCGCACACTTTCATGTCCTCCAATTTTGTGTTGGGTGGAAACAAAAAATCTAAAAAAAAAGCAGTTCAATATAGTTATGATTCACTAATGTGATATTATCTCTAGACTTACGAAATTGTGTGAGATCTATGCAGCTGAGTGAACGTTCAACGCTTGAGCACATGTTCCAGAACATGGTGTAAATAAAAGTAACAATAACCAAGAAGCATAAAATTAGCGTCCAAACGAAGTTTAGCAGATACGTAATTCCCATTAGCTAGAAATGTGAAAAACGAAATAAAATTAGAAAATGCCGTACAAATAACTTATATGTAATTGAAACAAGAAAAAACTTTATCTACGGTGGAACCGAAGGTTTAATACTCTTCACACTTTCCTTCTTTGTTCCACTACGATGGTGTTTTACTCATTTCTTAACTTTTTCAATGGGTGATTAAGTTTAAAAATTTTGAATATATTAAATAATATTCATGTATTTGGCATGAATTACCCTTTTTTAACGGTTTTAGATAAAAACGAATTATAAATAATTCAATAAAATTTAAAGAAATATTGTATCGAGCGTTGGCCGCACGCTAGACACTGTTACTGTCTCATGTATTTACAGACGAAAGTATACAATTTATACAATATCTGGAGTTATTAATTGCATTCACCTTTTGTATGTTGTTGACCAATTTAAAAATAATTATTTTTATAACTTCCAGTGGATAAATCTCGGTCTTGTTGGAACTTGAGTTGCTTCTGGTTATAAAAAGTCTCCATACCAACTATCAAAACAATATTTCAAAAATTAAAGAAGTAGGGTTGAGAGGAACGCACAGACAGACGGACATGGCAATATCGCCTAGTCTTGTCGTGGTCATCACGCTTCCTTTAAGGCGTTACAAACATTGTGACTAAATTATAATACTATTTACACTCTGTGTAAAGAGTATAATTATAACATTACGATTTGTAGAAAACAATCGGGATGTTTTCGGGTCGGGTGAAAAAATTAAAGAAATACAATTGGAGGTCCGCGGCACCTAGAGAGTTCATACTGAATAGTTTAGTGACTCCAAGTCTTTATAGTCTTTGAGAATTATATTTCGGACGGACAAAATGATGAACGGACATTTTGTTTATTTTGAAATTTTAATAAAGCCAATATAACTAAATACTATAATATACTATAATACTTTTGGGCAGGTTATCTAGTCTAGCAGGAAATCTAGTCGAGTTTTATAAAATAGTATACAAATATTTTACCATTTCTTGCTCTAACTTCAATCAATATTTCACAGATATTTCTAACGGTTTGCGAAAAATGCATACTTACATTATAGTCCTATTTTCCAATTGACTAGAAAAACAGAGAAGAAAACGCTAGCTTTAAGTGGTCCAATTTTTACTATTACTAGTGCCTCGAATAGTTCCTGAGATACAACCTTTCTAGGGGCATGGTACCACCCTTTTTCCAATGGAAATTATTTCCCATGTATCAATTACTTTTATATGTACGAGTACCTATATAACTCACCAATTTTAAAACAATTTTCGATTTATATTTTGTAAGTGGTCACAGCACGTTAATTTTCACTAGTATGTTTTTTCCTCCAATCTACAATATAACTTTCAAGAAAATATTTACAGTATGGAAATAATCCTGAGGCATACACGTATTTGTCATACTTTAAACATTTGTTATGTTTGAATTTATTCATCAAACTTGAGGATTCAACTGACTTAATTGGATAAACTTGCCGACTAAAACGATTTCGTTTATCAAAATTGCGGACAAAACCATTATTAGGGAAGATGTATGTATTTACTAATAACACCAGCCAAACTGTCAAATTGTTAAAAAAAAACTGTTATTAAGTGGTAGGAAAAGTTGAATGTAACACTTGCACACTCTGATGCCGGTTTTGATGAATATTAAAGTATTTTTGATATTTTTATTCTTTCTTGCGGCTGAGGCTTTCTAAACAAATAAATAAGCATTTGAAATCATTTTGTTTTCATCCTTTTTGTGGTACCCAAAATGTTTTGAATAATTTAAATAAAATTCAATGAATTCTTTACGTTTCGTTTATTTTATATAAATTTGGATCTTTACAATTTTAGTCACTTTTTGAAAATTTTATCTGGCAGTTGGCCGCCTGTAAAGCTACACTTAAATGCGCCCTTTCTGGTAAAATTAATGCGATTTCCCGGCAAATGTTGACCTTAAGTTGCGCGCAAGAATCAGGACTACTGGCATAATAAAAAATTGGCATAAGAAAAATATGGTGAACAAGGTGACCAGTCAAAATCGGAATTTTACCAAATGAATGGATAAGGAAACTTCCGATTCAATAATTGTTGCGCGAGCAGTATGGCATGATGCGCCATTCTCCTGAAACCAGTAATCCAGCATGTCACTTTTCATCAACCAACGACTAATTTTGAAAATAAAATATCATGATTTCAGTTCTTTCTTTTGCAGTGCAGTGCTCCATGTAAAATAAAGATGTAAAAATTATAGTGGTTTTACTACAATGTGCGCCAACACATCCGATGTGATAGTAAATTTATTCGACTTTAACATCGGGTTCCACAAAAAGAAACACCCTGTGTGTCAATCTGAATGCCAACATTTTTTAGCACATATCAATCATGTCCGAAAATTGTTTCATACATTTTTTGAAGTGAAACTTCTTTTGGCACGGTGTGAATTGGATTTTTTGAAACGAAAAGTGTAACGAAAAAGAGACAACTATAAATGTATGCTGCGAGAGAGAAAGAGATAAAACGAGTTTCTATATGGTTTCCCTAGCCTTCGTCTCCTCTTTGTGCTATGGTTCGTGCATCCACACTAATCTATCGTCATATACGTTTTTGTTGTTGTTGTTGTTTTGAGTGCCAAATAATTAAACAAAAAAAAAACTAAGCCATTCTCAACCTATGACAACCTTACAATGCAACAAATTATGTGCAGAAGTCGTTCGTGTTCAAATAAAATGTCATGTTTCTGTTGTTCCTTACCACTGCGCACGAAATGCGACCACCGACTCGTGAACGCCACGCTCGATAGACCTTGTAGCGTGTTGATCCAGTTGCAAGAAATCCAACGAACAGAATCATAAAGCCGAGTGCCGCCATGCCAGCGGCAATTATGACAAAGATCATTTGAACGGCTTCAATCCTGATAATTAAGGTTAGTTCAATAAGCAAAAAACAATAAATTAGTAACATATTTAAAAAATATTGCAATATTTAAAGCATTGAAATCAGTTCAAATGTAAATTAATGTAAAATTCTATACGAAATAGGCAAAATAAGCAAAAAATGTGTGATGATCGACATATCGATTTATCGGAGTTTTGGGGGCGGTACATCGAAATATATCGATATAACTTGACGTTGTAATTTTTAATATAAACATCGATACATTTTTGGGAGCGATATATTCACATACATATATCGAAATAGCTGCGATAAATTTTTCGACAAATTACAAATTTTCGACGATTTACATTCGACCAAACTGGCAAATAGCACATTCACACAAAAATGAATTTGAATGAAAGTGCACATTCTTCTAAAGAATGTGAATTGAATGAATGAGTTTCCAAAGTTCACATTCATTCGAATTCATTCGAAGCTTGTGAATTTGAATGCTAATGAAGTTGAATATCATGAATGAATAAATGCGATAGCTTCGAATGTTATGAATGGGCTTCATGTTAGTGTGTCTGATTACACTGCCCTACAAATTTGAATTTTTTGGATGCGAATAAGATGGGACTAGTGTTTCCGAATGGATTTTTCGTGCTGAACACGAATCTTAGATAAAAACACACCCCCCGCTGTAAGGGCGCATGCGATTAAATTGGCATAGGGCTTATTTGAAAGGGCTTGTTTCAGCCTTTATACTCCGATAAAAGCTAAGTTTATATCACGTCAGGATTTTGCTCCACGATTTTCCAAAAACTGCCAAAAACCCTGTTTTAGAGGTTTCAACCCCTATTTTCTCGGAAACATGACGTGATGGAGAGTTTTTGAAGATTCGTGTTCAGCACGAAAAATCTATTCGGAAACACTAGGTCACATCTTATTCGCAAAAATCATGTAGGACAGTGTTATCTCTGTTTGCTTGTTTCTTGCAGTGAAAATGCGGAATTTTATAAGAGGTACCGTGTTGAAATTTCTTATGCAGAGTATGTGAAATTACATTAATAATTATAATAATTACAATAAGTAATTGTATATTAATTACTTTCAACTCAAGTAATTAGTAAAAACTATATCAACAGCATATTGGAAAAGATTTTATCAGGGTTGAAAACACTCGCTCGCGCTTTGTCCATTTAACTTCATTTCGACTCTTACTCACATGTTCGGCAGCAGCTCATAAGCAGATTTATTTTAGTTTTTTATATACAAATTTGATGACATACAACATTTCTCCGATGACTACCTAAAATACCATGTTCCCGCCTCAATTCCCAAGATCTATTGCGGGAGCCCAATGATTCCGACAATCTCCCACACTCAGATGATATTCCAGCTAGTTATCAGTTTTGTATATATACTATTCCATATTCCGATGCGAAAAAAAAATATTATAACATATATTTCCCACAATGTCCTTACCATGATTGATCACGATAAATCTTTGAGACTTATACTATACTGGAACGACAACGAATTTTTGAAAGAGTTGTGTTAAGATATAATTTTCTAGAAAGAATTGGCTAAATAAAAAATAAGCACGTTCTCACTCCACATACAAAACCAGAGCTCGCAAGAAGTGGTCTTTTTTTACAGGCAGTCCGAAAAAAAGATGTTGCGAGCGGACACGATTTAAAATAGAAGCGAAAAGACATTTCAACTCTGTGTATTCTCATTGTGCTCTATGTTCAAGCAAGGAGAGTTTTGTCAGTCACTTTATGCATTTGTTCACATAAGACACTTTGCTGCGCAAAATTTTCCGAAAGTGTCTTTTGCGCATGTATGTGTGTTACTTATATTTTAACATATCTCCCTCCCTCTTCCACGCTATGCCTACGATGATATATTTAAACCAACAACAACAACCTAACGCAACAATAACAAAAAAGACACTGTACGCTTCCAGTTGGCTCGTTTTGCTCAGTTGCTGAGAGTCGGACGAAAGTGTCATCGCTCATGGAGAAGCATGAAACAGAAAACCCGAAAGAAGCAAAAAGAAGTGTTCTGTTGAGTAGTGAGCGAGTCTACTTCATTTTTTTCTGTCTTTGAGCAGACAGCATAGAAAAATTTGGTTGAGCATATTTTGCGAGCACTGCACAAAACGCAAATGACTTTACTGTCGCGCAAACTGTTTTTAAGGGTTGTTTTAGCAAATAGCTACGTGCCGGTTCATTTCAAAATTTACTATTTCTTTCCATCTCGTTTACTCTGCTTATAAGCAGTTAGCTACCATACGAACATCAGTTCGTGTGGAGAAATTCTTTGGCTGCTGAAAGTGTTGATATCGTAACGGACCAACAACTGAATTTATTCGAACCTTCAACGCATTCGAATGAATGAATGAACGTTTCGGTTTTTCATGAATTTAATTTAAGAGAATGAATATTCATAAAGCAGCCTCAGTGAATTAAATCATGCAGCACTATTAATTTCTAATATGTATTCTTCATCAGCCGGCAAAAGGAGTCCATGTCCATGTCTCTCTGTCTGCCTGCGTGTATATTAATACGGAATCTAGTCCCTCAATATAAACCCACATTTTTGGGATTTTGTGTAGAACACTTTTTAAAGCAAACCTCTTTATGGCTGGCTTGGAGTTAAAGTACAAAAGGTTATCAAAACGAAGCACCAGGAAAATTGATGTAAAAAAAAAGAGAAAAAAGTCGTAACTTTATATACAAATTTTATATGTTAGTTTTTTTTTTTTTTCTTTTTTTTTGACTATTATAAGTTAGCTGGCCCTAGGAGTTGATGCAACAGACCGACTGCATTACAAGGTAAGAGTTTAATTGTTTTATTGCCTACAAGTATGTATTGATTTCATGTATTGTTATTTATATTTGCATTCGTTTGAGAGATTGGGATTGAGAGATGCTGTACAAAAATCATAGATTTAAAGGTGCCTATATCGTTTTACACTGATGATCTCTTGCATTTGGAGGGCATTTTAATATATTTCGCCCGATTAAGGCTGCCGTTGAAGTAATCAGTATACGCGATGTCTCGCTCTTCACCAATTTGTTTAAACGAATGTATGAGGCCTAAACACAACGAATGCAGGTACGACGGAGTACTGTTTACTGCGTTTTTCAATATCATCACAACGGTGCGTGTCGTCGCCATGCCGGGCGCGCTTTCAATTTCTTACTAAAACTGTTAATGAGGCGTGTACGACCAACTCGTCTTTGTATCAACGCTGCCACAAATTAGAGAATCAGCACAGCCGATATTCAAGGACGCGGCGCCAGGTCTGATGCAGGAAAATATCTGCGTTCTGCATTCTACTACTCTGCTACTCTTTTCTGACCAGAGTCGAACTTAGATAATTAACTCGTTGCACGAATGCGTTTATCATCATATGTTCAATAATTGTATGTCATTACATTATATTTTAAAGTTGAGCTTAACTGAATACTCACTGGTTTGCGCTCGTACTCTGGCCGCAGTTTTGGGCTTCTTTTTCGTCACTTAGTTCTAATTTTCTTTATACAAATTTATTTTCTGATCTTGTTAAATGCTGAGCGTCGTCGGTTAGCGCATCTATTTTTTTGTGGCTTTTTCTTTTTCTCAGTGTTGTTAGTTACATTTTTGGTCGAGCGCAACCAGTTTTAAAATTACTTAAACTGTTACTTTAACACTAAATTTTGAATTTGAGTTAGTCAGCCGTTGGAATATGCTCGGTGACATCCCGAAACCCGTACGAGTTGGAATTCCTCGAATGTTCACAAAGTTTTTTATCACCATCAAACATGCCCCAGTAGACAAGTCCTCTGCGATTTCCATATGTACCGCACGTACAGTAAGGCATGTAAACAGTGCGATCCAGCGTTTTTCTCGCGTTTTCCAATTGTAACGTAGACCGGCCCAAAATAGTTAAGTCCGGTGTATTTGAACGGACGTTCAAACGGTGTAGTAGATCCTCTGGCAGTTGTTAAAAAACTGGTGTTCTTGGCAGCGCCGAACGCATTTTTTAGTTTTGACAAGCGAGTTTCACTTGACGTACTAAAACGCGCAAATGTGGAACCCAAAATCCTTGTCAAACTTTACAAATAACGGTATCCATCAATTGATGACCGGTACGTGTATGACAAAAAACTTCATTCAGAAACTCGTCTTTGCTTTCCTCACTTTCTATAATGTAAATGGTGGGCCATTATTTTTCACTCCTGGACAAAAATTGTGGACCCCGGCAGTCGGTATTGAACTTGCGCACACGATGCATCGTCTGCCACGTTAGATTCAGTAGGAACGCATCTCCAGACTTACGCTCCTGTTGTTTCTAAAATTTCTGAAATTCGATGGGCGACGAATGGCTTGTAACGTCGCTCGGTTGGCTTTATCCATTGGAGTACTATAAGCGAGTCATCCACATCACGGTTTTACTAATATTAATATCGTGACAGTCAATATTATTCTAATATAGTCTTGTGACTAACCCCTCCTGATATAGTCTTGTGGCTAACACCTCCGCAGATTAACATGTTGCTCGTTCATTGTCTACTCCTGTAGCACCTCGACACTGTTAGACGTAAACTCTAGCAAGTGGAAGCCTCCCCTCTTATGGATTTCAATGACTCCTTTTGTCACATATAATGTTATTCTGATGAGAAACTTGCTTCGAAGTCATCTACATAATACTTTTCACATAACGCTTTTGCAGCATCTGGGAATTCAGATTCATGTCTTCCCGCGTTCATGGTTTTGACAAATTGTGCAGATTGAGGAGAGCAATAAGCTTCAAATGTCATGACTCACATTTCATAGACGTACGGTGCTCCATCTTGTTGACAGCTTTTCCACAAAAATCGTTGTGCCTTCCGGTCCTCAGGCCGCATGACAACCTGATGGATCGTCTCTACTAAATCGGCGCAGATGCCCAAAAGAGTTACTTCATGTTTGAACAAGGTGGACCGGCGTAAATATTTAGACTTGGCCTACCAATTTCTCTTAACAATATCACCAAGTAGCATTGAGGTAGGGAGATCATTCTCACACAAACTTTCAATGGCTGAGTTTTACTGAATTAGGGATGTTCCGGTCCTCAATTTCGAGAAAAGTTGAAAAAGTCAAATTGAATTTCTAAATACATATGTTAGACTTTTACGAATTCATTCTTTTTAGGAAACGAATACATTTGGGAAATGTTCTAATACAAATTGTTTTTGTAATGTTTTTTTAGCATAGCAGACCATTGTTGTACAAACACACATCCCTAACTAGTGTGAACTAGATAGGGCTGCTCTTCGTTATCTTTATTCGTATATCGAAGAGGCAAATGTCTATAATAAAGCAACAAAAATTGTATGCACATACACACACAGGTCTCTTCATTAACCATGAAATATCACATTAACAATTACCTGCGTTATCATTCTGCGTGTACAGAGGGAAAGAGCAAAAACCATTCCGTATTCTATGTGGTTTTTTTTTCTTGCTTAAACAAAGCAAAAACAATTTTGTATGAACGTTCGGTAAAGCAACACTTTTCAAATAATTTTCGAATCAGTATAATTCACAAAAAGTTCTTAGAATTGTTTGATTTTAGTAAAATCGAAACCAAGTCCTATTTCAAAATGCTGGAGCCATGTTTAACTTTATTTATATTTAGCATTATTTATTCTATGAATTAGATGGTTAAATATGTAATTTAATAAATAGAGAAAAGAAACAAATTATATGAATGAAACGAAATGAGGACACAGAGAATACTTTCACAAAATAAATAATTATAGATATCTCTAACGAACCTTCGAAAACAAAAATTCGACTGCCACAAACTGGGCGACTAATTGTGGCAAATGCTAATCGAAAAAAGAATCGTTAGCAACTGTCGTTAGCGATAGTTTTGTTCTAAAAACTCTCGTGAAAATGTTCGATAACGATATTATTTTCGAGCATTTGGTCGGCTGGGTCCATTTGTATTTTATGGTCACCTCTGTATTAGTGTAATCATTTTTTTGAAGTGAAACTTCTTTTGGCACGGTGTGAATTGGATTTTTTTGAAACAAAAAGTGTAACGAAAAAGAGACAACTATAAATGTATGCTGCGAGAGAAAGAGATAAAACGCGTTTCTATATAGTTTCCCTATCCTTTGTCTCCTCTTTGTGCTATGGTTCGTAAGTCCACACTGCTCTATCGTTGTTGTTGTTGCTGTACTCTATCGTCATATACGTTCTTGTTATTTTTATACTTGTGGCTGTGGTTATTTTGTTTGATATATATATATATATATATATATATATATATATATATATATATATATATATATATATATATATATATATATATATATATATATATATATATATATATATATATATTGCAAAAAAAAATTATGTTAGTATATGTACCGTGTATACATCCATATGCATTTAGTAAAAAGCGGTTATTTTAATATTGCAAAAAGACACTCCAATTTTATTTTTCTGTATAGATATATTTATTGAATCTAACTTCTATCTTTAATAAAATGTTACTACAAGTGATTATATTTCTCTCTCTCTCTCTCTCTCTCTTTCTCTCTCTCTTTACCAGCTCCATAGATATTCATATCGTTCTCTTACAGATTAACCAGAATGCAAAGTTTCACCTCATGTTGCGCTATCTTGTCGAACTAAAATACCTCATCGCTGAACGAAATAATCGTTGCAAATTGTACTTTCAGATTGCCCTATATATGAGTAACACCATATGCCCGAATTCATAATAAAAGCCAATTAAAATAAAATTTTCTTTCTAATAAATAACTTCACTAAAGGAGGATTGTATGAACCTAGTCCTAGGTGAACAAATTGTGAGAAGACAACCCACCCCTTTTAATTAGGGGATAGTGCGCTGGATTTGATTCACATAGGAAGCCTCAGATAGCCACGATCCATATCAAGGCAGGAACATAGGGGGAAATACTTGGTGTCCACTCGCAAATCATTGTCGCGTCTTGGATGGTCTGTGAGTCTGAACAATTTCAGAGATAACCAGATAACCAGCAACAACAATGTTAGCCTGGAGATCAAGCGAGGAATCATGCTTGCTAATCGCTGTTACTCTGGGCTCAGCAGGCAAATTAGAAGTAGATCCCTCTCTCAAAATACGAAAGTAAAAATATATGACACTGATAATCCCAGTCCTGTTGTATTGCGCAGAATAGTGGACCATAACAACATCGGATACTGCGTATTTGGGAGTATTCGAGTAAAAAAATTATTTGTAGGATTTTTGGATTGGAGTTGGCAACAAGTTTAGGATCCGTGTGAACCACGAGCTGTACGATGAGGTTGATATAATCCAGTGCATAAAATTCCAGCTGCTTCACTGGGCTGGTCACCTTATCCGTATTAAGCACGAAGCTTCAGCACTGACGGTTTACTACGGGAACCTTAACTTAATTGTTGCACAACATCAGAGAGTGCGACCTAGCCTACGTTGGGATAACTTTAGTAAGCATGGTATTTCCAACGACTGGCGACGCACAATATGAGATTTAGTCAATCTAGGACGCCAAAATGCATGCTTGAAAATCGATAATATTTTGTACTTTGTTAGAAAATATCCCAATTGTTACGAAAATAAGCATAAAAGAGAATGAAAGAAATGTCATTGGCATGATAACAGCTATCAAACACGTGCTATTGAACAGCATGCAAAATGAAGTTTTTTTTTTTTTTTTTTTTTTTTTATTAATTTACAATCTATCAATAAGACAATAAGTAAGTTAGTTGAAAGTTCCTAATATAACAGAAATAGCTGTACTCCAGTGAGAACAGCTATTATATTCAAAATTCTATAATTAAGAGTTTATTTACAATATAAACAAAATTTAATCTCTAAAAGGTAAATCTAACACATGATTTATATTAAGTCTTCGAGTTGTATCGCTATTATCTAGTAGGCCTATTGCCAAAAAATTTAAATGATCATGTAGTCTCTCAACATAACTTGTGCTTATTCTACGTATTTCATCTTTAATGTATGGAATATTTAAATCTTTGTGAATTTGGTCATTAGCCACAAACCAGGGGGCGTCAACAATAAGTCTAAGCGTTTTGGTCTGATATCGTTGAAGAATTTCAATATTTGATTGGCTTGCAGTTCCCCATAATTGGATAGCATATGTCCACACAGGCTTTAAAATAGCCTTGTAAAGCCGAACTTTGTTCTCAAAACTAAGCTGCGATTTTCTCCCAAGCAGCCAAATACATTTTTTTTTTGTTTTTATGTTGAGTTTCTTTGTCTTGCCTTTAATATGAGTTTTCCAAGTTACTATCCGATTTATATCGAGTCCAAGATAATTTGCGGAATCACTATGAGGAATTTGTGAATTATTTAAAAATATTGACGGACAATCTCCTCTTCTCAGAGCAAATGTGACATGTTTCGACTTCTCAGTATTAACATTTATTTTCCATTTCTTAAGCCATCGCTCTATTTCAACTATTTAATTTTGAATATCTTTAGATACTTCTGCCGCAGTGTCTTTAGATGCAATTATAGCTGTATCATCAGCATAAGTGGCTACTTGAACATCACTGACAACAGGAAGATCGGCAGTGAATATTGTGTAAAGGACAGGTCCCAGAACACTGCCCTGTGGAACACCAGCATGGATTCTATATAGTTTCGATGTTTTTCCTTCCGTTTGAACATAAAAGTGTCGATTGCTTAGATACGATTTCAATAAGAGGAAAAATGGAGCAGGAAGCAGTTTTTTCATTTTATATAACATGCCTGGATGCCACACTCGGTCAAATGCTTGTTGTATATCAAGAAATACTGCCGCAGAATAAAGTTTCTTCTCGAATCCACTTGTAATTATATCCACTATACGATGACATTGCTCTGGAGTCCCATGACCTCTCCTAAACCCAAACTGATGTTCCGGTATTATATTGTATTCATCCAAAGTTGGTAACAATCTACTCATAAGTATTCTTTCGAATACTTTGGAGAATGTCACCAGCAAGCTAATAGGACGGTAGGACGAGATAATATTTTCAGGCTTGTTTGGTTTTGGAATCATTATCATGCTAAAAATTTAATACACTTTTGAGAGAGCATTTTCGTAACTCTTCCGTCTATTTTATCATAGCCTGGTGACCTGTTTTGATTCAGTTTTGCGAATTCTTCTTTGATTTCAGACACAGTAATTCTACGAATTGGCAGGCACATTTGACAAGGTACATCCAGAAACTCTATTATTTCAGTATCTTCAGGCGCAATATTTGAATTTGGTTGAAATGTTGAGTGTAAATGTTGTGCAAATGCCTCAACCTTAGCTTTGGCGGTTTTACACCATTCTCCATTATGATAACGTATAGCAACATTTCGTTTTGCAGGTCGTTTTAAATATTTGGTAGCTCTCCAAAGGCTGTATACATAGTCTTTCGTGTTAGGATCCAGACTTTTGAAAAACTCTGCAGTTGCTTCATTTCTTATATCGTGCAAGAGTTTTTTAAGTTGGAATGATGCTGTATTGTACATAGTTTTATCTGCTGGACATCTGGTTTGCCAATTTTTCAGAAGCTTTCGCTTATTATTTATAAGGTTCCTAAGCTCAGCTGATATAAAAACAGACCTGCTTCATGTATAATATTTGTAAATGATTCCACAGCCGTATCCACTTCTAAACCAGTTTTGAGAGATATATTAGTATTTAGTTTCGCATCTATCTAATCTTGAAATGCTAAAATATCTGTCCTAGATGTGACAATTTTATATTTATTTGATAGTGCTGGAAGAGCAGTGCCATATGTAATTGTAATTGGCGAATGGTCTGAACTTAGGTCGTGCAAATTGAAGTTGCGCGCTTTTTGTTTTGCCAAAAAGTTTTTTTTTTCTAAATGTCAAAACTTTCACTAAAAATTTTTTCTATACACGACCCTTAGATTTGAACTTAAGTATTTTAATTAAATTATTTTATAATCAGCTAAAAGGTAAGGCAATTTAAAAAATCTTGAATCTTTCATAGACTATAACTTACAAGTCCGGCGTAGTTCGGCTACGGCAAAGCATACAGGATGAGCGTACATACTCATAGAATAGACTTAAAAAATAATATCTTGCCCATTTTTTGCCCAAAGGCATCTTTTTTCATCTTAAGTGATATATTGCTCGAGGAGCCTTATGAAAGAATTTTTGACACCTTTTTTACTTTGGTGGCCATTTTGGTATAAAAAAGGTCCTATTACTACGTTTTTTAATTTTATTTTTAAATCCTCATAAATTTTTCTTCAAATTTGCTGAACTTATGTTATACAAATTTTTTGATTATACTCCAAAATGGCCGCCAAAGTAAAACAAGGGTCAAAAATTCTTGAAATTTTGACTTTATGATGCCCAGATTTCCCTAAAAACTAGAAAACCAACCCAAAAATATTTTTTTCTAAAAAGCTTATACAATTAGCTAAAAAAGCTCCCTAGGTCGTTTCTCACTAAAGTTTTTCGTTTAGGCGTGAACATTTTTTTTTCTAGAACTACTGCCGATCACCTTCTTAGCCCTATAACTCCCCAGAGTTGCATTTTAGACTCCACCTCCCGTACAATTTTTTGTTAGTCTAGACCTCCCCTATCTAGCTTTGGCTAAAATTGAATTTTGACGTCCTAGATTGCTAAAATCTTACACTGTGCGACGGTGTGCTAAACATATATTGACACATGGATGTAGTGAAATATTAGAAAATTCGTTCAAATGCAGTCACCATGGCATGAACAAAATACTTGTATGCAAAAATGACTCTATTGTTTTTCAAAATATTCATAAATATTTCTAACAACCATTTTATTTTCATACCAATTATCAAATTATGTGTGATCTAGAGCGAAAAAATCTTTTTAACGGTCACGAGACGATCTTGCAGAATCAGTTCACGCACAGCATCGATGTTTTATGGCACACCAACTGATTTTAGGACGACTTTCACGAAATTCGAAATTCGGTTTTTGATGGTACACCATCATGTAAAAAATTAAGTTCATCTTTTTGAGCTAAGCCACGTCGAAAAATGTGAAAAATTGTCGAACGAATATGTTTAAATGTATACAATTTTTAATCTGTAACAAAGAAATAGCACATGTAAGTCGAAACATTCTCAGCACGTTTATGTTAAAAACTGCCAAGCATTACGCTGCTGATGCCTGATTTGCCGTGGCAGCGCCAGGGTTGCACAAATTCAAAATATAAACAGTAATCCTTGTATAAATTAATAAATACATACATAAGAATACGAAGAAAGTTTTTAATTTACATTCATTCTTACCAAATTAATCGTAAGTGAAACACTTGATCCATCATTATTACAGTCAGCGAGGCTCCGCGGTACATTGTGCCACAAAAGATACCGACACCCAGTAGGCACATCAGCGTCGCTATCAGTGTGGCATACGGAATGCGGGCCATGCATGATTGGCAACAGTCACCTTAAATTAAAAAAATATAATTTTAAATTAGTAAAACAATTCTGGTTCTTAAATGGATATATGGCTAAACAACTACCGACACACACACATATACAATATTTATAAGGGACGTAGTATCAATTTTCCCTTTACAAAATTGAGAAGTCATTTCAGTTATAATATTACAAATCAATGAAATGAATTTTTTAAGATTTTCATACATTTTTCTCATTTCAGCATCTTTTTTCAACAAATAATTCCAATATACCATGTTTCGAATTTTTAATCGATAGCTTAATGAAGTTGGTATGGAGACCCAAAAAATGGCCGTGGTGTGGCCACTAGATGGTATAGCTCCCACTTTGTATTTACTTGATCGTAGGGCATTTTAGTTTAATTTAAGCTATTATTTTTTAAACCAAAAGAAAACATTAACTTCGATGGAACCGAATCTTAAGCAATATCCCTTTGCTCAGCAATAGAGGTGGGTTTGTGCCGTGCTTTTTGTCGTGACACATCGAGTTACATGTGTTGATGCACCAAAGTTTAATTTCGAGCTTGTTCCTGCAGAGTAAAATAAGCTTCGTGCGTGTTCGTGTTCGTATCGGGCGTGCAAGTAAAAAGTACTGTGTGGAAAGTGATAAATTATCGTAAAGTTATTCGTTATCGATATTGACATTGTGAATGATTATTATCTTAATGTTTTATGTACATCTATGTACTTGCTTGATCATAAATTTGTTTTAAGGCGATAGTCTTTAGTGGTTCATTCGGGACCAATGTTGTAAAGGATCTTCCAAAAGGGATGTGACTTTGACGGCTCCTGGCGGCCATATTTGTTTATCAATATTTGTCACCTAGTGTCATTTGTGTTCTGTAAAGTTTGTAATTTGAACATGAATGAATTCACGTTGCCACAACGTTAGGAAATTATACTAATTTAAATTCTTATTCGATTGTAATTTACTCTATACGTGCAGAAGCCTATAATCTGTGTACGAAACAGGCGTAAAGAAGAAAATATTGCCGCTGTAGCAGAAAGGGTTGAAACCGACCAAAATATATCCGTTTCACACCGTTCCACAGATATATTATTTTCAACAAGACGGCGCAACTTGCCATACAGTTCGCGTTACATTAAATTTACTACACAAAAAGTTAAGTGACTTGCTTCTTCCCAGAAGGGGATCTTCCAGCTGGTCACAAGGAACGTGAGATTTAGTAACATTGTATTTTCTTAGCGTTATGTTAAATCGCTTGTACCCAGCAACGGCCCAAAAGCTTTTGATGACATCGAAGTTAAAATAAGAGCACCCATATGCCAAACGGTCATTGAAATTTACTTTATAGGGTAGCCTGTGCAAGAGGAGGCACGGTGGCCATTGGAAAAAATTGTTTAACTCTTAAGTAAAACTTTGTTTCTTATTCCATTTTGCGTTTATAATTAAAATTGAAATTTCAATCGAATATGTTTTACGCAGATTTATGACCGTGATTACATCGACGTTACTTTTGATACTGATCAAAAATATACTTATGTACGGTATTCTGTCTAATTCGCCTCCTTTTGCTGTTACATACATTTCTACAAATATCGTACAATTTTCTACCAAATGTTAGCTCGCACCCATCTCTACTTATCAACCCTGGAATTTACTTTAGTTTCTCGCCTGTTAGAATATTTTTTTGAATTTGGGTTTGTATGGGGCTTCTACAAGAAGCAGAAGTTGCATATCAATCACTGTGGACGGACGTCCACACAAGTGACGAAAGCCCGCCTCAGTGTGGCTGCAGCACGAGCACTATATTACAGACGCAATTTCGAAGTTTTACTTCGAAAACTGAGAACGTATTATGTACCATTAAGAAGGTCTTGAGACGTACATTTAGAAAATGTTATAACATAATATGGGAACACCCCAGCCGTTCGTCCGTCCGTCTGTCTGTCCGCATGTCACCAGGCTGTACCTCATGAACCGTGATAGTTAGACAGTTGAAATTTTCACAGATGATGTATTTCTGTTGCCGCTATAACAACAAATACTAAAAAACAAATAAAAACGAATAAAATAAATATTTAAGGGGGCTCTAGTACAACAAACGTGATCTTTTAGCGGATATTTCGCTAAATGAAATAGTTTCTGTGTTTTTGGGTTTGTTTGAATCCTTTAGAAAATCAAATTTATTGATACAGGATACGCTGAAAACAAAGAAACTTTTGTTCTACAACTTTTTTTTCAAATGGGGGATTTTGGAGGGAAAACATCAAATTTCAATTTTTATTTAAACAATTACAGGTCAAAATAAATTTTGAATAGTAGGTTCCTTTTGTGATTTTGTTATACATTGTGAGATAGGGCAAATTTTGATGTATTATTTGTATTGGGGCTACCCCACACAGTGTGGTGGATTGTCAATATGGATACTCTATTTGACTGCAATGACTTTCAACTTTCAACTTGACCTTCAACTCCTATGAGGGCTACCACTAAAACTGAGTGGGACACGTCTATTAAGATATTTGTGAAGCTTTTTCCCATAAGAAACCACTATATCTAATTTCAAGTTGACATTGACTATAAATTTTTTTAATTTGTCATACTAAAATCCAAAAGTGGGTGGTGAGTCTGTTTGGAGCTATCCCTAAATAGAAACGGGTCATAGCTGATATATATGTGAAGCAACCGTTCTTAGAAAACCGCCATACTAATTTTCAAGTAAATATTCACTGTAAAAAATAAGTTATCTATATATAAATAGGCAGGTGGAAATTATTCACCCCATTCTTAACCCCACATTAAACTCAACATAGGATACTTTGTGGAAAGGAGTAAGGACGAATGTAATTTTTTTTTTAAAAATATTGGTTCTAAGGTATGCAAAAACCAGTAACACCCTCGACCCAGTACAAAGACCTAAGCTCTTTCCTTTTCTCAGTTCTCTCAATTTGTTAAAAAATTACAACAAAAAACTAAAAATGTGTGGCTCCATAGAAAATGGCAACAGACGAACTTGCCAACATGTTAGCGAGCATCAGTTGAGACCGTGGCTTCATATTAAAAGAGGAATCAATATTTCTTCGAGCCTGTTGTCGACTGCAACATGTTGCGCCCAGCATGTTGGTCATACTTAACGCTCTCAGCATTAAAGGAAGAGAGAAGACGGCGAATACGCTTATACGCGTCATAAAAACAGTACATAACATAATGAAAGAGGGGCACCTAACGGCTGAAATGCGCTAACAGTTAAAGAACATTAGTAACTGTACAATTCGCTGATGCATAATATGCATATTTGTATAGTAAAAAATAAAAATAATATAAAAAAATAATAATAATATAATAAATCTATACTTCTAAAATATGGACTAAGGTTTAACATTCAAATTCGGACGTACATAATATAAAACAGCAGAAATTATAGATTTTTAAATAAGTCCCATACTCATAAAATTAAAGAAAAAGATGCAACAAATTGAAAACAAATATTTTCATTATTACTTTAAAACTTACACCCAAGTACTATGTAGTAGCTTCAAGTGATTAATTTTTAAAGGTGTAAGATACTGGAAAATTAAGACACTGCCGCATTCAGCCGAAAATCATAAAAACGACTGATGACAAAATTTTTTGGAATTAGATTAAAAACTAAATATATGTCGAGAGAAAATTCTACGGAAAAATGCATTTATGTCGTCGTCATTGGAATAATAAAATTTTTTAAATATTTCAATTCATACAAAAGTTTAAAATACAAATTGAATAAAAAAGAAATGTCTGCTTAAAAAAACATTAAATGTAAATGTAAAACCTTAATTTGAGCCCAACATGTTGGTCATACTTAACCCTCTCAATATTATCAAACGGTACTGAACTGTTTCGTATTGACGCTAGAATGGTTGAATTTCAAACTATGGTGGTCCCCCTAAAACTGAGCGTGCCACATTGATAATGAACACTATATCTGTTTAGGCACAAAATAAGCATGTATCTCAAATATCTCAAAACATAATACACAAAAAAAAATTGCGCAGCAATGCGTACACAGTCGGACATGTCTAGAGCGTCTCGTCGAGCAGATGAAGAATATATGTATATACAATTTGATGTCTACTACGTCTCCTTTAACAAAATTTTAAACGAACTTTTACAAACTTTCTGACAAAATGATATTATTTAATTTAAAAGGTATAAAAAATCGACTGCAAAAAAAAAACACTTAACTAAAAAGAAAAATGAGCAGCCAAAAAGTACGCTACGAATTTAATTTAGTACGATCTTTATTATTTTTATGCATAACAATTTTAGCCACGGAATAAAACCGAAATGCATTTTGGTTTTGGGTCCGGTTTTAGTACATACTGAAACGTGAGTTTTGGTATTAATATTCAAAATGCAAAGACGATATATGAAATTAATAACATGTTTTTTAAATTTGTATAAATAAACTATTCTTTATTCAAGAGTAAGTAAATGCAAAACGTAGTACCGCAGTTTGAAACACATTAAACGAAGCATCGGAGATCCCATAAAGTATATATATTCTTGTTTAGCTCGAACTAGCCATGTCCGTTTGTCTGTCCCTTGTCTATATGAATCAAAACTAGTCCCTCAGTTTTTAAGATATCGATCTGAAATCGGGTATGGCTATTTCCTATGTTCCTGCGCTGAACATAAGTCGTAACTAGTAGCCGCGCGCACTGTTAGGGGTAGCCACCATTCAAACCCACCGCCCACTTTTCGAATGTTGTATGAATAATAAACATGAAAACAAAAGTTCTAAGCTTGCTTGCGTAGCTGGAACTTTTTACAATTCGAATAGTTGTCGGAAATTTATCAGGCGTTTTTTGTTTTCTATTAAACATTATGCATAAGTAAATATTTTTTTTTAACAAAATAAAAGTGAGAGTCGAAACTATACCGGTACAAATGTTTTGGTTCCGGTACGGTTCTTAGATTTTATTTTATTTCAGTAAAAGCTTCCGATTTGAAAAAAATGTTTGGGTTCTCAATTTGAATTGTTTACTTTCGGTTAATGGTTCCCGTTTTATACTCTGTTTGTAGCATACTTTCACTGTGTTCTTTTTTCATTCACAGACGCTATATGTACATACTATACTCCATGTCACTCCCACAATTAAAAGAAACCTAACGACACCTCATCTATACATATAAATTAAATTCAAGTGTTTATTTGTGATTTTAAAATAAAAGCTTTTTCTTAGGTTTACATATATGTCTCTTTGTATGTTACCAAAACCTAATCAAGCGTCTGCCTGTCTGTTTGTCCGAGCTAACCTCAGAAATGGCTGAACCGATTTCGTCGGGACTCTCATTTACAGATTGACATTTTAAGAGATTATATCCATTATAATTTACATTTTCCGTTATCAAACAACACAAATTTCAAAAATTCAGCTTAAATTTCCAGATTAGTAAAGTTCCAGATTAGTAAAATATTTTAATGTGACACTACACCAACAGCGCGACAGATATAGATATAGAAAGTATTTTTTCTCTATTTTGCTAACGGAAAAAGAACCGAAAAGAACAAAATAGATATAATCCAGGCGTAATAAAATACCTTTATATAAAATTGCTTTTATAGATTTGTATGTAACGCTTTGGAGCAAAATATACTGGTTTTAATAATTTTTTTTAACACCATATAAAAATGTGGATAATGAATTAAGTTATCTGCTACTGCATGTTGAATGATATATAAACATACATATGTACATACATACATATACAATACATTAATAAGTTAGTCTCAAATAAAATATAAGTTCAACACAGATAAAAGTATGACAAAACAAAAACGATTAGATAACACTTTTCACACAAAATGAGTATCAGAAAAAATAAATTTTTTAAAATAATGTAATGGAAAAGCATTGAATAATGGAAAAGCATTGAATAGATCGTTTTGTAACACGGTTGACAGACTGAGAGTGGTCAATAATGTGATACGCGTGACGTCATAAGTGCTGAGGTGTGCTTAGCGTAAACTGTAGCGACCCATAAGGGAAATCTCGCCAAATCGCAAAGTGCATCCTACCTTCACCACCGCGTTCTGTGTATCTATCCAGGGAATGGTCTGATCTATAGGTGCTTCGACGGCGATTGTGGATTGCGGTTCCTACTCCATTATTGTAAGAATTGTTATTGTAGGCGCGGGTCATAATGCCTCCGTCATCCTCGAAGTTTGTTTCGAGCAAGATTTCCTCTCGCGGATCTCGTATTCGATCACGATTATTGATTTTGTTTGGTGTCGTCATTCTTATCGCGTTTATTATTTTCGTTTGAAAATAATTTACTGTATTTTAGTTTTTTTAATTAAGAAACCACTATCGATATATGTATGTATACTTCAATTGGCTGCGAAAAGAAAACACATTCGTTGGTTTTAAACTATTCGTTTCATAGGTAATTATGTAAAAAAATATATACAATTACATATATATAGAATAGCGCGAAACAATATGTGGTTGCAAATGCCGATTATTACTAGATCTACGACAATGTACACTCATCTTTATTTAACTTCATTTAAATAATGAGATTACGGGCTTCGCGGATGATTCACTTACTTTACCGACATCGACAACTTCCACGAAGCGCTATTTCGTGTCGTTTCGCTCGCTTCATAAGTTAAAATGCAGCTGACAATAAAAACAATTCAGCAGAGCTACGCTACAATAACGAAAAACCTTACACTCTTTAGGTAGGTAGAATCTATTTGAGTTTATGTTCGACTGTGGCCGGTTGTCAACGCAAGTGACGAAAACCCACCTCAGTGTGGCTGAAGCACGAACACTTATAAGCGCAACAAAGATGTTTTTACTTATTAGTCCGACCGAGAAATGTATATACACAAAATGTTAATACATATATTGGATCACCCCAGCCCGAAATATGTAGGTGGTTGAAAATACCCATAATATAATAATATAATCCCAAAAAAAATTTTTTATTTATTCGTGACACCGAAAAGAGTCCAATGAGCACTATAAAAGGTGTGAAATGTATATACACAAAATGTTAATACATATATTGGGTCACCCCAGCCCGAAATATATGGGTGGTTGAAAATACCCATAATATAATAATATAATCCCAAAGAAATTTTTTTATTTATTCGTGACACCGAAAAGAGTCCAATGAGCACTATAAAAGGTGTTGAAATGTATATACACAAAATGTTAATACATATATTGGATCACCCCAGCCCGAAATATATGGGTGGTTGAAAATTCCCATAATATAATAATATAATCCCAAAGAAATTTTTTTATTTATTCGTGACACCGAAAAGGGTCCAATGAGCACAAGTTCAAGAAAATCGGACGACTTTTTCAAAGGATATGATGTTTTGACGAACGCTCAATCACAAATTACAATCAATTCCAACAATACAAATTAAACGAATAGGCAAGTAGTATTATTATTTTTTGTGGATATGGATAATAGGGGTGCAATTTGGATAGGGCTGAGGGCATTGGTCTCCCAAGGATATGATACTATTAAAAAAATATTGATTAAATACGTTTACTGTGGAACCAGAAATAGTAAAAAAACTTTAAAATGGAAGATTTCGTTAACGAATTTAAGTTAATGCTATATACAGTATATGTGTATAATTGAAGGATTTGTTAAGTATTATATTTTATGTCATTTGAAATTTCGTACACCCCCACAAGGTTTCGAGTACTTGTCTGTTTTGGATAGATTAAATAAGTCAAATTATCCTAACTAAAAGTGATAACTAGATTATATTATTAGGCGAAGGCGAGGCGGGGCAAACAACCAAAGTAAAAATGTATGTATGTAAAACAAATACAAAAATAACAATTGGACAGACAGAAAATAATTGTCCACTTGTCTTTCAATACAAAAACGTGCATACATATGTACATAATGCAGTCGAGCTAACTCGAGTTAATTGGAATTTTTAAATTTTATTAAATGTTTTTAAATTACTTATCCAATCCAAAGCGTTTTGGTTATATAACGTATGTAATTCATTAAGAGAGTTTGGGAAAAGTTAAAGGTACTATTCGGATTGAGTAGAAGTGAATATTTTTACTTATTGTATAAATAGCATGCGAGTTGAGTAGTTATCTATGGATAGACAGCAAATATAATATCTATGCAGTGCTCTAATACACAAAATTGATGTCAGAAGTTTTGAGTTTCAAGTAGACTTTCATCACTTGGTTTTTACCTCAACAAGAGTTTTTTTATTGGATTTATATATACTCGTGCTCATATGCATACATTACAGATACGATACTCAAAAATGACGACTATAGTAATAGTCGTCATTTTTGAGTATCCACAGCGACCGCCAAAAATTACTGAATGATCGTCTCTTTAATTTGTTCTATTTCTCTTTGTTTCTCTCTTGCATTATGGCTGCATGTATATCAAAACTATAGATTTCATCGGGTTTGCACTCAGTACATGTTACGGCTCAATACAAAATAAGTCACATACATTTTGTCGCTGATATGAACCATGTGCGACTAGGTTTTGATTGGATGTGCTTCAATGATTGGCAAATGTGGTGGTCCATAGAAAATCTTAAAGCAATCATTTGAAAAAAATTTCTATTTTTACTTTGCAAGCTACAAGTATATTTGGTCGTCAATGATTTGAAAACCGTTCCCGAAATCCAAAACACCCAAAAAAAAATATTTACTTGAAATAGTTGTTACATTGGAAAAAGTAATCGTGGAAGGATTTGCTTCCTCGATTTTAGATTTTTACACGGTTTTGGAAAAAAGAAGAATAGATATTTCAGATATATAGATATTGCTGAATAAGTAGGGGTTTCAAATAGTCTAAAATATTACTTTTTATACTCTTCACACAGAGTGTGAATAGTATTATTATATAGTCAACATTTTTTGCAATGCCTTGAATGAAACTCCATAAAGTATATATATTCGTGATCAACGCGAAATTTAGTTTGAAAGCTGGTAAGTTGGAAAGTTTAACTTTTTATAACCAAAAGCAACTAAAGATCAAACATGATCACGATTTATTCACTAGAAGGTATTTTATTTTATCGAGCATTTGAATTAAAAGAATTGTTTTACAATAATAATTATTTTTAAATTTGTCAGCATACATACAAAAGGTGAATATAATAAACTCTGCCACTACTTCCCCCTGACACTCATTCCCCCTTCCCCACCTTCCACATGCTCCTTCTTATTGAAACAAAAAAAAAATGGAAAGAAAATCTAAAAAATCCAAAAAAAATGTTCTGTTTATCCAATCGAAACAGGATCACAGGATTCGCATGATCACCCACGGGATTATTTTGAATATTGCCACAAAATTTGATCAAAATCGGTTGAGCGGTTCCGGAGTCTATAGGGAACATACATACATACTTCCATTTATATATATATATATATATATATATATATATATATATATATATATATATATATATATATATATATATATATATATATATATATATATATATATAGATAATATCAGGTATTATATAACCTGTAGACTTATATCATCAAATACTATATGAGGCATCGATAGCTCAACCGTCCAACGTGCAGCTTCATCCTTCGGTTCAACACCCGCCCGGTCCAAAATTTAATTTTTAATTTGATTATTTCCAATTATTTTATGCGCCACAAAACTATCAACCGTCAAAAATTTCAAACGGTCTCAAAGAGATTTCTGTGACATTTGTGAAATTTATATGGGCCGGAATAGGGGTGAAAGAGATTTCTGTGACAACCCCGAGTTATAAAACTTTTTCCAATGGTATAAAATTCTCGTTTGACATTTTGTTTTTGATTTGGGACCCATTAAAGCTAATGAAAATAGCTTAATACAGTAATAAAACATGGTTTTGCCAAGTTTCAAAAATATTAGAATTGATTTTAAATTGAAAAAAAATAGCCGAGAAAAATAACGATTTTGTGAAAAATCACTATTTACATATCGACAATAGTATATATATAGGGAAAATGCATAGATAGATCCCGCCGACGTTGATTTTAATGATATGTTTAAAGACACCTATGAATCAACAAAGAAAAAATGCTTTAATTGAAATCACTACTCCGAGAATAGTGGAAAACCATAAAAAAGAAAAAAGCATCTATTTACAACTGTATTTATAAAATGCATAGATAGATCCCGCCGACGTTGATTTTAATGATATGTTTAAAGACACCTATGAATCAACAAAGAAAAAATGCTTTAATTGAAATTACTACTCCGAGAATAGTGGAAAACCATAAAAAAGAAAAAAGCATCTATTTACAACTGTATTTATATACTATCAGCCAGCCAGCGTGCTAACTCCAAAAACAAAGTGGACTAAAATATGAGAGACACGATGGATGTAAAATCACGCGTGGTAGACCCCATAAAGTAGATATGTTCTTGATCGCTTTCGGAACCTGTTTCTATATTGCCAGATCCATCTGTTCATCCGACCATCTGATTTGAACGAACAGATCTTGAAGAATATAAGAGATAGAGACTTCAAATTTGGATATTTGACTCTCTTTTTCCCTGTTAATTATTACTATTAAATGAACATGTTCACCCCACTATAGGGGCTAGCATCGATATAATCCTGCTCCCCGCATAGAATGTGAAATGTATTATATTAATTAGTCACTATATTGACAATGTATTACAGGAAGCATCGGATACCCCATAAGTATATAGTATATTCGTGATCAAAGTGATCTAGCTATGTCCGTCTGTATGTCTGTGCGTTACTGTCCGCCGTATTCACTCAATCTTTGAAAGTGTATAAACTATGTCGCGAGTGGCAGTGTCTCGGCCGAGCTCCGATAATTTTAATGTTTTAATGCATACAATATATGTATACTATAATTCATATAATATATTGCAAACGCTGCGTAAAGTGCGGTTGCGCATAGACCCAAATCAAAATAACTTAAAAAACCAAACAAAACAAATAAAAAAGCCGCAAACATGCGTCGGTTCTCTTCGCACACGCTCAACGCCTATTATACATTTGTAGACCCCGCTCCTCACATAAACTCAGGAGCATCACTTTCCATCACCGTTAACCATAGTATTAGAGCTACATCTTGCTCTCCGTCCATTTTATGCCCTTCAGTGGGTGCACTACTGATCACGGTACAATAATAATGCCGCTGACTTAGGCATGTCAATATGAAAAGAAGTATTTCGGCAATACAGTCTGGAATTGACCGCAACATAACAATAATAAATGCAAACGGAGACATCAATCAAATAAAAATGGGAATAACTGAAAAATAAACAGAACTAGTGCCGAAAGCACAGTCGAAACCTAATTGAAAAATAATAAGTTTGCGTTACTAGGAGAATCCTCTACACATGATGACATCACGAAAGGAGCTCCTAAAGCAGGCAAGCCAAACAAAAAGGTTATTTACATATAAGCTGAAAAGCAGTAAAGCACTGCAAATAATCATCAACGGCATTGAGTCAAATGTGGATCCTTTGGAAATTAAAAGTGCACTCGATGAACAAGGCTTTATCGTGAAAGTGGTAATAAATGTTATAAAAAGGAACAAAATCCCACAACCCATGCTACTCTGCGATCTCACTAATAAAAATAGTTTTTATATACCCAGCTTCGTATTCTATGCCACAAACCACCCAGATGGGAAAGTTCACTGTGGAACATGTGTTTTAATTTGTGAAAGCATTACGCATTTTTGTCTATAACCATACCTCTCGAATTTCCTATAATCAATTTCCTATAATAAACCTCAACCTCGTTTTGCATCAAAGGAAAATATGGAAACTTGACACTCTCATCGGTCTATTGCCTTCCAAGGTTTACAAAAACTGAGGACAGCTTCAAAAGTTTCTTTGATAACCTCAGATTCCGATTTATTGCCGATGATGATTTTAGGTAACTCCAAAGGTAAGCAATAATATGCCGCATCTCCCGGAAAACCTACATACTAGCTAAAAGACACAAAAAAAATCCCGATCTAATCGACTTTACTATAACTCGAAACTTGATAGAAACAAAAGCAGTTCTAGAGCTCTCCTCTGATCAATATTCAGTTATGTTCAATCTATTGGAAAATAGCAAATGTAGAAACAAACTGGCTCAAATATAAAAATTATATATGTACGAATGTACCCCTTTATTACTCTATAAGTTCTGAAAGTGACATCAAAACCTCAGTAGGCGCCGTCGCATAAGGCGAGAATTTTAAGCATCTATATTTCAAAACTCTCATCATCCCGTCACATCAGTTTGGATTCCGGGAAAAACATTGAGCCATTGAACAAGTTAATAGAATCACTAATGAAATTAGGGGAGCTTTCGATCATCGAGAATACTGCTCAGCTCGTTGTGTAAGCGTTTCATCAAGTATGTCGCGATGGCCTAATACACAAAATAAAATTTTTACTCCCACAGCATACGCATATATTACTCAAATCATACTTAACAAGCAGAGTGTTCAAGGTGAGGCACAAAGACAATATCTACAAAGCATTTCCAATACAAGCCGGCGTACCACAAAACAGTGTGTTTGGTCAAACTCTCTTAATATTCTTATATAATATACTTAATATTCATTTCGGATATTCCCACAAATCCACAAATTTATTGAACAATGGTTGGCAAACTGGCGCATAAAAACTGGCCATTTCGACCGACGCCTCACATGTAGAAACCACATTGAAGCTAAAAACACTCAAATGAGGCTAAAAGCGACAAGCATAAATTTGCTTATTAATTCCCGCACTCCCATCTACCTTGAATATATAGTGCTTCTCTATAATATCATCATGAAGCCAATATGGCAGTACGGATCCCATCTATGGGGCAAAACAAGCAATATTGAAATTTACCGGTACTCCATGGTACATTCATAATGAAAATATTCATAAAGATCTAAATAAATAATAAATTTAAAAAAAAGCTGTTAACGTTTTATCTTTTTTTTTTTTTTTTTGTTAATTAAGCTAGAAACACCAAATTTCGAGGATGTTACGTCAATCCCAATAAAATTACATAGGTTCAGATCAGACCACTAACTATAGCCCCCATACAAATCTATGGTTCAGGTATTTTTTTGTTATCTATTTATTTTACTTTATTTTTTTGGTATTTTGTTTGTACCATTGATTAGAAATGATTATTTACACAATTTATGCTTTTTTTTTGGTTTTTAAATTTTATCTGGACAGCTCACTGAACTTATAACCGACTACTAGCAAAATCACAAACTTTCTGTCGTTTTAAAAAAAGTATAAACATAAATAAATATAAAATCCCTCAGTATCCCAATGGCTCAACAAGTCATTCCGTAATCACCGAAATTTCAATCATTAGAAGAAATAGAAAAGTTGGTGATGCCACGTCAATATACGAGTATCTCTCATTTAAACTACTAATATGTAATAAAAATTATTTTATATGCAACGTTGGGTTTTGATAGAAGTATTATTGAGTGGAATTTTTTTGCATTATAAAAACTTGAAACTTCTTCAGCTAGCGACCAATTCTTCACGAGTAAGTGCGTGCATCACAGAAAATTCTAAAATTCTTGTTTCATTTGAACTTGTTTCGATTGCATACATTACCTCTTTAATTATTTTATCTTAAAATTTCTGTCGCATACATGATTGTTATTTCAAATTGGTTCAATTGGCACCATTAATTAATTTCAATTGGTTTGAACTTCGACAATAATTTTTATAGTTCAAAAGCTTGTCTAACCTCACAAGACTAATTCGCGGTACGTGCGTAAACAGTAAATTTATTATACCCTATACACATAGGGTAAAAGGGTATATTCACATATAGTGTGAAATGGTATTATCAGTTTGTCTGAAAGTTTATAACGCATTAAAGGAGGCATCGTAGACCCCATAAAGTATATATATTCTTGATTAGCTCGACGAGACCAGTTTTCTAGCCATGCTCATCTGTCTGTCCGTCTGTATGTTGCTGCTCAATTTTTGGGGGATCAATTTGTATGCTATCCAGTTGAAATTTTGCACATACACTTATTTGCACATACTTAGAGTATCAAGATTGACCCGCCACGACCACTTTTTGGGGTAGCCCCCATACAAATCCACCGCCCACTTTAGTTTTTGTATGAAACACTTTTATTGTGGTCAATATCAACTTGTATGAGAAACTTCTTTGCAATGTGGTGCCTTTTATGGATAGCTGCTTAACATACATAGACTAATGGGCGTGTCCCGCCCACTTTTTGGGGTAGCCCCCATACAAACTGACCTCCCACTTTTGTTTTTTTTTTTTCTTTACAAAAAAATATTTATTTATTTATTTATTCATGGACAGTTGAACTTCCACAGCAGCAGATATAATGATCGACTTGCTTCTCATGTTAATCATTTAGCAGCGGCTCTGGTCGTTAATACATGTCGTAGACGGCTCCAAAGATTTCATCCAAATGATATACAAAATAGGCATTAATCCTTTTTTTTTTTGTCATGTTAATGTAAATACTCTAAGCTAAATGCCTTAATGTCACTTTTTTTTAACATACAAGTTTTTAAGTAAGCTGATCAACATTCACTTAAGATAATAAAAAAAAAATGTATTTAAATTAATATATAGTTACATACTAATGATACACCCTATTACTTCACTCTCATCATAATTTCTAAATCGTGTTAATGTTATTTCTTTCTCATTTAATTTTGATCTCTTTATTTTAAAGAAGTTATTTTTAGAACTCCGTTATGCATTAATACTTATAACTGTGAATCCCTTTTTTTTCTTTTCTTAGATTATAAGCATCAACATTGTAATTTTAAGAAGTAGTTTTCAGTCTGTATTTAGAATTCACTGAAAAAAGGTGTATAACTGCAGCATTCAACAGTCGTTGCGAACAAAAAAAAAACTTTTTTTTTTTTTTGATTATTATTAATTTACAATCTATCAATAAGACAATAAGTAAGTTAGTTGAAAGTTCATATTATATTCAAAATTCTATAATTAAGAGTTTATTTACAATATAAACAAAATTTAATCTCTATAAGGTAAATCTAACACATGATTTCTTTTAAGTCTTCGAGTTGTATCGCTATTATCTAGTAGGCCTATTGCCAAAACATTTAAATGATCATGTAGTCTCTCAACATACCTTGTGCTTATTCTACGTATTTCATCTTTAATGTATGGAATATTTAAATCTTTGTGAATTTGGTCATTAGCCACAAACCAGGGGGCGTCAACAATAAGTCTAATCGTTTTGGACTGATATCGTTGAAGAATTTCTATATTTGATTGGCTTGCAGTTCCCCATAATTGGATAGCATATGTCCACACAGGCTTTAAAATAGCCTTGTAAAGCCGAACTTTGTTCTCCAAACTAAGCTGCGATTTTCTCCCAAGCAGCCAATACATTTTTTTTTTGTTTTTATGTTGAGTTTCTTTGTCTTGCGTTTAATGTGACTTTTCCAAGTTACTCTCCGATTTATATCGAGTCCAAGATAATTTGCGGAATCACTACGAGGAATTTGTGAATTATTTAAAAATATTGACGGACAATCTCCTCTTCTCAGAGCAAATGTGACATGTTTCGACTTCTCAGTATTAAGCTTTATTTTCCATTTCTTAAGCCATCGCTCTATTTCAACTATTTAATTTTGAATATCTTTAGATACTTCTGCCGCAGTGTCTTTAGATGCAATTATAGCTGTATCATCAGCATAAGTGGCTACTTGAACATCACTGACAACAGGAAGATCGGCAGTGAATATTGTGTAAAGGACAGGTCCCAGAACACTGCCCTGTGGAACACCAGCATGGATACTATATAGTTTCGATGTTTTTCCTTCCATTTGAACATAAAAGTGTCGATTGCTTAGATACGATTTCAATAAGAGGAAAAATGGAGCAGGAAGCAGTTTTTTCATTTTATATAACATGCCTGGATGCCACACTCGGTCAAATGCTTGTTGTATATCAAGAAATACTGCCGCAGAATAAAGTTTCTTCTCGAATCCACTTGTAATTATATCCACTATACGATGACATTGCTCTGGAGTCCCATGACCTCTCCTAAACCCAAACTGATGTTCCGGTATTATATTGTATTCATCCAAAATTGGTAACAATCTACTCATAAGTATTCTTTCGAATACTTTGCAGAATGTCACCAGCAAGCTAATAGGACGGTAGGACGAGAGAATATTTTCAGGCTTGTTTGGTTTTTGAATCATTATCACCTCCGCACATTTCCATTCTGTAGGAAAGTGATCCAGCCTCAAAATCGCATTGTAAATTAGTGCTAAAAATTTAATACACTTTTGAGAGAGCATTTTCGTAACTCTTCCGTCTATTTTATCATAGCCTGGTGACCTTTTTTGATTCAGTTTAGCGAATTCTTCTTTGATTTCAGACACAGTAATTCTACGAATTGGCAGGCACACTTGACAAGGTACATCCAGAAACTCTATTATTTTAGTATCTTCAGGCGCAAGATTTGAATTTGGTTGAAATGTTGAGTGTAAATGTTGTGCAAATGCCTCAACCTTAGCTTTGGCGGTTTTACACCATCCTCCATCATGATTACGTATAGCAACATTTCGTTTTGCAGGTCGTTTTAAATATTTGGTAGCTCTCCAAAGGCTGTATTCATAGTTTTTCGTGTTAGGATCCAGACTTTTGAAAAACTCTGCAGTTGCTTCATTTCTTACTTCGTGCAAGAGTTTTTTAAGTTGGAATGATGCTGTATTGTACATAGTTTTATCTGCTGGACATCTACTGGTTTGCCAATTTTTCCGAAGCTTTCGCTTATTATTTATAAGGTTCCTAAGCTCAGCTGATATAAAAACAGTATTCGCTGTAGCACTTTTGGCTGGTGCAGTACACAACAGACCTGCTTCATGTATAATGTTTGTAAATGATTCCACAGCCGTATCCACTTCTAAGCCAGTTTTGAGAGATATATTAGTATTTAGTTTCGCATCTATCCAATCTTGAAATGCTAAAATATCTGTCCTAGATGTGACAATTTTATATTTATTTGATAGTGCTGGAAGAGCAGTGCCATATGTAATTATAATTGGCGAATGGTCTGAACTTTGTCATAATTGTCCGAAATTTCCAGATGATGCTGTGGTATTCCAAAACAAACTGCAAAATCCAAAAGATCCGGTATTTTGCGGGGGTCTGATGGCCAATACGTTGGTTTTCCCGTAGACAGTGTTGAAAAATTATTGGTATTTATGCATTTATATAGCTCCTTTCCTTTGGGATTTGCTAACCTTGATCCCCACCAAGGGTGCTTGGCATTATAATCTCCACCAACAATAAATTTACAACCAAGTTTTTTGAAAAAGTTACTAAAGTTAATCTTGTTCTTTAAAACAAAATCGTGGTGGAAAATACACTGCACAAACTGTAATATCAAATGACATACATTCAACATTAATGCAAGCAGCCTGTATAGCATTTTCTTTAACTATTTCCATGATATTATATTTAAGCCCTCTTTTAATTAATATTGCTGAGCCGCCATGAGCTCTATTATCTGGATGATTTGCAACTATTAGATCATATCCATGAATTTTAAAGTGTGTCCTGTTGGTAAAATGAGTTTCTGATACCAAGAGGATATCAATGTAATTAGATTTAAGGAAAAGTTTTACTTCTTCTGTGTGGTTGGAAAGCCCATTTGCATTCCATATAGCAATTTGAAGATCTACTTGCATATTTTTGATATTAACAGAGATATCATGTTGAGGAGGTTGTTTGTTAATTCAAACTGTTTGGCTAATAAACCTTCGATTCTTTGGAAAGGGTCTTCGTCATTTGAACTTCTGTTTTCTCGTAGTACTTGCACATAAGATGGGCGGTTTCCGCTAGTATTAAACTCATTTGGTCTGTGCGAAGATGAAAAGCTATGCTCCTTCTGCTTTGCAACTAATTCTTGATAAATTTTGCATCCCTTGTAGCTAGCAGCGTAATCTTGTAAGCAGTTAACACATTTGGCAGGCAAATCCTTGTCTTTCTGGCACTCTGAAGTAGGATGGCACATTGAACACTTAACGCATCTAAATGCTTTTGTACAATACATCTTGGTATGTCAAAACTCTTGGCATCGAAAGCATTGTACAATGTCAGTTACTTTCCTGGGAGGCTCTACTTTAATTACTGCATTGCTTAGGTATTTCAGGTCATAAATTTCTGCATTGTTGTTGTTCGGTTCCAGATCAATAAAGAATATGTTCAATGGATGCTTGGTAATACGATCCTAACATTGCTTATATTCCTAACGCAATGACCTAACTCTTCAATTTAATTTTTAATTGAGTCAATTGGTGTAGAAAAATGTAGATTTTTAACTACAACTCTAAAAGAACGCTCTTGTTTTAACTGGTAAGTGTGAAACAAGACCTTATCTCTCTTAAGTGTTGTTATAACCCTTCTATAAGTATCCACAAATTTAACCATAACGCGTATTTGACCGTTTCGTTGGGACTTATAGGTAAAATCTTCTTTCGAAAGAGTTTTGGTAATATAATTTATCATACCATTTATGTCATTAACATTAGCAGGTATTATTGGCGGAGGCTCCGGAGTAGTATTTCGCTCAGTTGATTCATCTTTGTTTTTTCGTATTTTCGCTTCAGCATTTCCAGTTTCCTCTCTATCCTCCTCAGGCTCCTCTCTGCTATCAAGAATCTCGAGTTCAGCAAAACGATTTGTACTTTTAGATATACTATGTTTTGGGTCTTACAGCAATTTTTTCTTGGAAAAATTTGGCGAGCTGCAGATTGACCGTTTGTTTAATTTTGTTGTCTCAATTCTTTGCCAATCCATAGCTGCTTCAATACCGCCGCCGCTACTCATGATGCTATTTTTAGCACAGATGCAGCAGGTGCAGGCGAACTGATAACGGAAGTTTGTTTTTATTTATGTTTTTTTTTTTTTTTTTTGCAAAAGTAATATTGTGTCGTTTGATCGCAATGAATACGTCTTTGCACATTCACTAAAAAAAAAAAAAAAAAAAACGCGTTCCCATAAACACGTGCAAATTACTTTTTTTAATAAAAAAAATTAAACGTAATGCTTCAAAAATAAGTTAATTAAATAGCTTACTTTATTCATAACAAAAAGCGAATAATAAGTGTGATTTTAAACCACATATTAGGGGCCATTTTCACGACTTGCCGATATCTTTATAATAAATTTTTTTCACACTATATCCTAGCTTTCAATGTCATATCTGTTATTAAACCTATAAACGTATTGCCTACTTCGACGAATATATATATTTCTGCAAGTCGTGAAGCACGTCATCTATCGTTCGAAGAACTTACATCGAACACTAATAATAAATGAATGAATCAGCAGTGAAAGCATTAATTGCAATTACACACGGCTCTAAACCAAACATAAAAGGTCGACTAAATAAACTGAATTAATAAATTATAAAATCAAAATCAACTGTACGTCATTTAAACTGAGCTTGGCGTAGCATCCAGCGTCATACAACCTTGGCTTGGACTTCATTCATATACCACGTAGTGGTATATGCACCTGTTTATAAATTCAATTACAACTTTAACAGAGGAGAAACTACATACTTCCTAACTCGAGCATATTGGGCTGCATGTGAAAAGTAACTATACAACACTAAAAGTAACTAGACATTAACACTAAATTTAAGCTAATCTTAAGTAATATTAACAATATTGCTGCATTTGATGGTGACAGAGATGCTTTATTAAATTTTATACAACGAGTTGATTCAATGAAACACATGCTGCAATCATTTCCCGCCGATTTTAAAACTTTCCTAATAGGCGGTATAAAAGACAAAATTGTATGCAATGCTAGAAGATCTTTATTAATAAATGGAAATGCTAATACTTGGGTAGAAGTTAAAGACATTTTAATTGAAAATCATGGCGAGAAAGATTCAGTCCATGAACTAATAGATAAAATCAATCGAAAATTTTTACAATAGATTGAATATATACTTGTGTCGTTTAAATAATGCCTTATATTTTTCATCTAATGATATACCAGCTGTAAATGTTAATAGTAGTTCTAGAATTGCATTACATACTTTCAAACATGGCTTACCAGAATCGGTTAAAAGCATAATTATCAGTAGAAAAATTTGAAAGAAGCTTTTGGTATTATAAAATCGAATGGCTATCTTAAATATACTCATCAACAAAAGTTTTTCGAAAATAAATCACAAAATAAAACTTACACAAAATAAACAAAATCGACAAAATTACAACAATTAAAACAATTCTAACGTAAATACACCGACCAACGCATATAATCAAACAAGACAATATAGCTCACAACAAAATTCTAAACAATCACGACAGACACACAATATTATTAAAACTAACGATTCTAACAGTTCAACAAACCGAACACAACCAAATTCTCAAATGTTAGGAAATAGAGATGCTAACTTTTCTGTTCAGCGTACAATAATCAATCATATGATGCGAAAGGTGAACCCATGGATATTGGCGTTAACGAATCTGATGAAAATTTTAAGGTGGCCGAGTTCGAAAATTACGCTATTTAGTATTTAACACATCCGTACGAAAACTTAGATTTATTATAGACACGAATGCAGAATTTAGCATAATAAATCCAAAAATTTGCAATCCTAAATGGAGAGTTGAATCAAAAAAGTATTGAATAGAACTGTAGAAACAGCCATTCAGTAGAGAATATCACTTTTTAAAGAATTCAATTTAGATGAATATTTTGTCAATTTTCTAGAAGTCCCATTCCACTCATATTTTTAATCTCAATGTTGCAATCGATTATGAAAGCAGACAGCTAATAACAAAAGATTCATCTTTGCCAATTTTCTTTAATGAGCAAGAAGAATTTACAGTTGAGACTTATCAAACAAATAAATCATTGCAAATTTGTATGTGTGAGAAAATGCAACGAGATATATCACTCAAAACTATGTTTACAGACCATTTGAACTCTAAAGGCAAAAGTTTTCTAAATTCTGTGTTAAGCAAATACAGTGATGTATTTTATAAGGAAGGCGATCAGTTGTCAATTACAAACGAAGTAAAACATAGAATCATTACGAAATGTGACACTCCAATATATAGCAAGCTATCAAGATATCCTGCCGTGCATAGAGCAGAAGTTGACCGACAAATTCAAGAAATGCTGACCCAAAAAATTATAGTTCCCTACAGCTCACCGCTTTGGGTAGTACCCAAAAAAATTGATAATAGCGGCAAACAAAAATGGCGAATAGTCATAGATTACCGCAGACTATCGATGACAAATTTCCGATTCCAAACTTGGAAGATATTTTTTATAAACTAGGAAAATGCTGCTACTTTAGTACGATCGATCTTGCAAAAGGATTTAATCAAATAGAGATGCATTATGAAGATCGAGCAAAAGACAAAATTTTCAACAGCAGGTGGTCATTACGAATTTACTCGTATGCCATTTGGTCTCAAAACGGCCCCTGCCACTTTTCAGAGATTAATTAATTCCGTTTTAAGAGAACACATTAACCGAATCTGCGTAGTTTATCTCGATGATATATTGTGATGTTCTCAACAAGCTTTCAGGAACACATTGATTCTATCGAGAAAGTTTTTTAACTGTTGCGTTGTTCAAATCTAAAAATTCAATTTGACAAATGTCATTTTGCAGCGGTAAAAACAAGGTTTTTAGGTCATATTGTGTCAGAAGAAGGAATTAGACCCGACGCTGCCAAGACTAATGCTATTGGAAAAATGCAACCACCTACTAATATAAATCAAATTAAACAGTTTTTATGTATCACAGGTTATTACCGAAAGTTTATTCAGGACTATGCAAAAGGTGCTTTTCCTATGTTAAGGTTTCTTAAGAAAGATACATTTGGCGCTTTGCTATTGGCGCTGTGTTAAGTCAAAATAACCACCCAATATGCTACGCTTCCCGAACGCTTTCTGGAAACGAGATACGCTATTCAACTATCGAGAAGGAGCTTCTTGCAGTAGTATGGTCAGTTAAGTACTTTAGAACTTGTTTGTATGGTCGCAAATTCACAATTCAAACCGATCATAAGCCACTCACTTGGCTGCACAATTTGAAAGAGCCAAATATGAAGTTACAAAGGTGGAAAATATTTCTGAAGTCTTGTAAATTATTATAAAAACCAAATTTATTTATATTACGGCCAAAGAGAAAGATTCATCACAAAAATTTTAAACAGAAAGGGTCAAAACCATATAACCGTGACAGAAAGTTCAAATTTGATTGAAGTTATGAAACGATCATTATTAAGTAAGGGACTAATGTGCCTTTTTTCAAAGGCAATAATCTTTTCATGAAGTTTCAGGACGTCTACTTAGAACACTTCGAAAACAATAGTTTGACACTTTATAGGTCTAACTTTGAGTTAATATAAAAAAAAAAGATAAAAACGAAATTTTATCGATTATACAAGATGAACCCCTTCGTAACAACCACAGAGGAAAAAATAAATTAAAATTGTACAGGATGATAGTAAGTATCATTAATAATTGTGAAATTTGTAAGCTAGCAAAGCATGATAGAAATCCTGTTAAAATTCAGTTTCAAGTTTCGGAAACCCCAACGCATTTTAATGACAAAGTTCACATCGACATTTGGTATCCCTCTAAAAATAAAATGTTTTTAACAACAATTGATAAATTTTCGAAGTATACTACTTTTCACAAATTGAATGATAGGAATTGGATTGCAATTAGATGCTTTGAAACAGCGTATACAATTCTTGGGTAAGATGAATAAACTTGTCTTTGACAACGAACGTTGTATTTTGCACAGTGCAGTTGAATTGTTTTTGAAAGAAAATATTATCGAACCGCACAAGACGACACATTATTTAAAAACTGGTAACTCTGATATAGAACGACTCCACGGCACTTTAAACGAGCATTTAAGAATAATGGAAGTCAAAATGGACTCCAAAAAATTGGATTTAGATGAAAAACTTTTTAAAATATTTAACTTTTATAACAACACAATACACTCTACAACCAGAAAGAGCCCAATCGATTTTATAATAAAAAACTTTGATAAAAACTTTATACAAGATTTAAGCCAAAAGTATGAGTTGGAAAAAATCGAAATAATAACGAAATTGAATCAAAATAGGGATAGGGACAACGACGTTGTTCAAGAGAAAAATATTGTACTAAATAGAGAAATCGCCAAATGTAAACAAAAATATAAGAAACTAAATAACTTTGCTAAAAACGGCAACTATATTACCGACACTTCAAATAAACACAATATAAAAATCATAAATTTAAATTAATAACTAAATAGGTGTAAAATAGAAATTAAGCTTTCGTTTGTTAAACAAAAAAGAACACAAAAAAAGGAATAAAATAATAATAATAATAAGCAATAGGTAAATAAAACTATTTGTAACAGCAATTACTATAAAATTAAAAATGTTAAATAATAAGGCCTAGTTGTTGTTGTTGTAGCAGCTCCTTCTTCTTGTGAGCTATATCAGAAAAATCATATGTATACAATTCATTATATATAAAACAAATATAGTGCAAGCAATGTTTGTGAAGGAGGAAGAAAAACAGAAATGCAAACCTCACGTGTCAAGGTCTAGGAAACAGGCAACATCCACTGGTCGTAACCAGAGGTCTAAAGGGCTCAATTGTGTAGGATGGGACGGGCAACTGAACAGGTGAAAAGTGTCATGCGGTGATTGACCGCAATCAGGGCAGCAATTTGTATTACTTATCCCAATTCTTTCCCTGTAACACTCGAGCATAACGCTCCATCCGGATCTTAACTGTGCAAGTTTAGTCCTGGTGCTACGAGGGAGATGTTTTTCGCTCTCATGAATAGGTGGAGGTCTTCCACCTAATATTATTAAGGCCTAGTATAGTATGATAGTATTATGAAACAACATTTTTGGAATATTAAATTTTCAAGTATTTGCAGAGGCGCAAATAACTTAAGGGTGGAGGAGTTACATACTAATGATGCACTCTATTACTTCTTTCTCATTTAATTTTGATCTCTTTATTTTAAAGAAGTTATTTTTAGAACTTCGTTATGCATTAATAGTTATAACTGTCAATCTCTTTTGTTCTTTTCTTAGATTATAATCATCAACATTGTAATTTAGAATTCACTTAATAAAGGTGTATAGCTGCAGCATTCAACACTTATCGTTATTATATGATTGAAATTCGATTTAGTGGATTTTAAGAAGTAGTTAATGGACAACTGCTTCATATACATATACAAATGGGCGTGTCCCCACTTTTTTTAGGTAGTCCCATACAAATCCACATCTCACTTTTATGCATTTGTATAAACAACGTAACTATCAACTTGAAATTCGATATGATGGCATCTTATAAATGGTTGCTTCATACACATCTACTAGTGGGCGTGTACCACTTTTTGGAGTAGCCCCTTTTTAAACATCCCACATTTATGTTTTACAACACGATTTAAAATTTCGTGTGAATAGTATTAGAGCTTCGGTTCAACCGAAGTTAACGTTTTTTCTTGTTTTTAACATATTTTTGTTGTTGTTGTTGTTGTTAATTAAGCTATAATGCCAAATTCATAGAGATATTAAATTTGTGGAAATGTATGTAACAGGCAGAAGGAGGCGTGTCAGACCCAGTAAAGTGCATATATTCTTGATCAGCGGCGGAAGACGAATCTATATAGACATGTCCGCCCAAGCGTCTGTTTGAACGAACAGATCTCAGAGACTTTAAGAGATAGAGACTTCAAATTTGAATATTTGACTCTCTTTTTCTTCAGATAGCTAGTATTAAATAAACATGCCAACCCCACATTAAAAGGTAGTCCCCATGCAAACCTGCACCATTTTCGTATGAAATGTTTTGTTTTAATTATTTATTAATTCCAATATTTCATCAATTCTAATAAAATATTCCTCAAATATGCAGACCGGACCACTAAAGAATATATTCTATGGTTCATAAAATGGGCCTGAAACAAGGCACAGGGTATCTCGAACTCGAACACACTCGACTGCAGACTATTGTTTTTTTTTTTATTATTTTTTGTTAATAAGCTAGAAACGCAAAGTTTATTGTATCTTACGTCAAACCTCTTAAAATATCTCACATAGGTCCACATCAGACCACTATAGAAAATAGCCCCCATACAATTTAATGGTTCAAATTAGGAGCTACAGCGTATCTCGAAGTCGAATAAACTCGACTGTAGCTTTCTTTCTTGTTCAATACACAGAAAGACAAATTGAAAATAGTATTGTATATACTTGGTATATAGAGGGCTCTCCATGAATAAGTTTGATATTATATTCTGCGATATTTAAAGTGTGTATTTAACGTTTATGCAGTATAAATTAAATGTTTGAAGCAAAATTGAACCGAAGCATGAATAAATTCAGCGCTTTGGTTAATGTTTTGTTAATGTCAGCATTTTCATATAATACTTACAATATATATAGGTTAATACTTAAAAACAAATAAATTTTAAGGCAGAAAGTATCTTGAAGAGCTTTTGCACATCCAATTCAAATCCGTCGACTAATAGGCGATCAAATTTCCAATAATTAAATAAGTTAATACATTGGATTAGTCTTCACTATACAGGTAATGGAAAATATCTATTGTATAATAAACTTCCAGTATCTGATCCAATGTGTAGTGTAGTCTCTATATGCTATAGTGACCTGTTAACTGCTCCTCTTCAAGCGGATTTAATGTCGACGCGTAATTGATTGTTGTTGATCGTGGTCCTTCGAGCCGGATTTTGCACGAATATACACATCAGCAGCGAAACGCGATTTGAGATTATTATATTAAAAATTACTTGAGATCACACACTCATTTCATTTAAACTTTTAAAATGTATTTGAAAAATAAACACAAAAGTTAAAAAACTGAACTCAACACTTACGCAACACCCCATTCATTCCCGTTATTAAACTTTGGTGTTTTTTTTTCATACACATTTTGAAAGTTTAAATAAAGGGAGTGATGTGTAATTGTAGACATCACCGGCCAACAATAACCCAACTTTACGCGTCGGCATTATATAAATCCGGTTGAACAGGGACCGTTAACAGACCCTATCTGGACTAATGTGTCTTCTTTTATAGAGATTGATATCAATAAAAAACAAATTTAAAGTTTACAAGTTGGATAATAAATATTATCATTATTGAAATATACAAGTAAAACGCAGCCTCCTTATTTAACAATACCAAGTATACAGTGCATCTATTTTGGTCAAGCTGTAAAACGGGAGTCATCCTAGAAACGTATGCAATGATATTCTATGTCTATTTATTTGGCAAATTTAGTAAACTAAAATTTATCAACTAAAAATACTTTATTTGAAAAGTTTAGGGATTGGGTTCAAGCAACCGTAATTACGAAAATATATTTTGAAAGAAAGACCTAAACAATTCAAGTGTTCGAATATGACACTTAAAACATGTGTGAAGAGTTTTAAAGTTTGGTTGCTGCACAGGTAACGTTTTTATTCTTTTTGCAAAGACAAGTACCATAAATGACTTTTGTGATATGAGTTTTATAAAAACTCTACTCACCGCTGAAAGCACTTCAGCGCTTCAAACCAGCCAAGCACACAAGTTATAGTTGGAGGCAATGTGAGTTGGTGTCTCAAACCGCATCCTTTTCTAAGAATTATCACCGACATTTCCGCAATGAAAATTACAGGAATGACAAAGAACGCTTTGCACTGAAGAGGACGCAGATTCCAGAGATGGTGATGGAATTACAAAGCTGTCGTTCGCTCTTTTTAGTCACTGCTGCTGCAGTGCAATGAAAAATGCATATTTAGGGAGAAGAAAGCAAAGCAGAAAAATAATTCCTACGGCATGTGAATTTAAATTCAAATGTGATATTGTTGCCAACAAGGATATAATTATGAATAATTAAAAACTATTCCAGCTCTTGTGTTTAGCTCAAAAGTTGAAAACTTTAATTGTTGTGAAGAAAGAAAATTTTAAAGTAAACACTTTTGTTCCGAATCCTTCTTTCTAATTGAAAATATTAATAAAAAAACTGCACTTGATTACCCATATAACATCTTGAATAGTTGCATTAATATGTTCTGAATTTAGCTACCCACTAAGTTGGGCGGGACACGCTATTAATACTTATATATGCGAAGCTTCCGTGCATAACAAGCCACCATATCGATTTTCAAGTTGATACTGTGTGTGGCGGTTATAACTTTCAGTGGGTTTGGCACGGTAAGATGTATATACAATACGTTCAGCCTAGTAATATAAGTCACCATGCCCAATTGAAAGGGCTGAATTTTGATTCACACATTAAGGGGCAGAAAGATATGCGGATATGGCTCGATCGGTTCGTCTAGCTGACCAAGAGTATATATAGTTAATTGGGGCTCCTTTCAAAATTTAGCCAAACAATTTTATTGGTCCATTTTTCGATGCAACTATTATTAGAGAAATAATTCATATGATATAATAATGATTTAATTGAGCGATTATTTGCAGAGACTAATGCGCATTAATTATAAAAGATTAGATATTTTTTATCAATTATTTTATTTTTATATCTTTCGCTTTTTTGTTTTAAATAGGGACTGTAATCATTATAAGTTAAATTATAAAAATTATAAAATAATGATTAATTTTAATTTTTATTGATTTACTCATAAAATAATGATTAATTTTAAGTTATACTTTACTACTCAACTAATAATCATTATTTCATGATTTTTATTCGTTGCTCAAAAATAAAACTCAAGTTTTAATTTCGTATTTTTCTTAGGAAATAAGGGCAAAAATTATTATTATTTTGTCAGTAAGCAAAGAGAAACCATAATACTCAGTTTTTAAATTAAAAAAAAATTCTTGAAAATAAAAATATTTCTTGAAAAAAAAATGACAACTTGAGTTTTATTTTTGAGCAAAAATAATGATTATTGGTTGAGTAGTAAAGTATAACTAAAAATTAATCATTATTTTGTGAGCAAATCTATAAAACCTGAAAAACTTTAAATAATGGTGAAAATGCATAAATGATCCTTAAAGATGAATATTGGTATATTTCTCGCTGTCTCAAAGTTACTGTGACTGATTTTTTATTAAAAAAACAAAACAAATGATCATTATTTGCAGTCCCTAGTTTTAAATATTTATTTGATTCTTCTTTTAAAATTTTACCAACAAAAACACAATCAAAAAACTGATGCTCGCCAACATGATGGCAAAAGCCCGAAACAGTTTCCATCCTAACGTCGAGCTGCTCGACCTACATGCTCTACAGTGTGAATCTCCCTTTAGACCACGACAGAGAATATTTTTTTTCTATTCTTCCAACTGAAAGCAAATGAACCGAAAGAAACAAAAAATGAGCAGATATGCGGAATACGCTTCGTTATTACATTATTTGACCATGGGCTAAAGTGCATAGAATGATGTAAATAACGCAATGGACAATTCCTTTTTTTTATTCTATGTGTACAGCAGCGCCAAACCAAAACAATACATTATTATTTTAAAAATGTTTGCTTTAATTAAATATTCTACGATATAACAAATTAAATACAGTATTTTGGTATGGGAGATTTACATTTATTAAATCGCGGTCATTTTGGAACTTCGCTGCTTCTGATTATAAAATATATGGTATATTTGGGCATCGGTCGAATAATGAATCTTCATCATAATCCTCCCTCAATGTCCTCATATCGGTGTCCTTTTATCGGCAAATTAAGTTTTCTAAATAGATAAAAGTCACACGAAGCCAAATCAGGCAAGTACGGTGAATGGTTGATGGTTAAAATGTCATTTTTGGTGAGAAAATCGGTGATAAGTGTCGACCGATAAGACGGCACATTACCGCATTTTTGGTCGTCAGTCAATTTGTGCGGAACAAACTGTGAACACACCTTTTGTATACCCAATTTCTCTGCCAAAATGCGAGGAACCAAATCTTTGGTTCGCCCGACATTTTATCGTCACAGAGGTCTTCTCGACCTTCTTGAAAACGTTTAAACCACTCGTCAACATTTCTACGGGATAAACAATTGTCACCATACAATTGTTTCATCATTTGGAACGTTTCGGTGAACGTTTTACCAAGTTTAAAACAGAACTTTGTAGTGGTCCGATATTCACAAAATTAAAATTACAAGATGTCAGTGAAGGATGTACCTTTCCAACGCATGTACTTAACAATAGGTGGCGCCACCAGAAACAGCTATTTTTAAAAAGTTTAGTTTCTTTTGCGACAACCTTGTATATACTTTTGCGGCTCTGGTGCTTCCATTACTGTATTGCATAAACTGTATTGACTAAATTATAATAAGAGTATAAATATATACATACATATGGGGCATTATTTATGAACTGTCACAAGTAAAAAAAAAATTGCTCAAATTAAGTTGAGATTTTTACATCTTCAAGGTACTATTAAAAATGTTTTAAAAAACAAATTTCAATGCTATTGAATAACGGGTTGTCTATTTAAATTGGCTCAAATTTTTCGGTTTTTACTATGCACGTCTACGTTCAAATGAGGATAACTCCTATAAAAATAAAGTCATTTTAAAAAACTACGAGGGTTTTGAAAAGCACTTTTTACGCACTACTCAACGACAAAATTTCTATTTAAAATTTAATAATAAAAAATTTTTTTTTGTGTTTTTCGGAATACCTTCAAAGAAAGCAAATTTCCTCTCCTTTAAAATGACTCATTGACCAAAATGGGGAGTTTAATCGTTTTAAAGATATAAAACATTTACGAGCCGCTGCAGGACACAGCGTGCAGCGCTACGCTGTAAAGTTTGAAGTCGCTGAGTTAAGCGAATCGATTTCATGCCGTCTTCTGGCCATGGTTATGGAGAAGAAATTAAGTTCTATATGAACTCAAGCCAAGAGAGATCCGCCTTTTTTCATGTACGAACAAGTGCACCAAAGGCAAATTCGGAAGGGTACTTTGTATCGAATCGTGACGGGGAACGAAAAGCGGATCCACTACGACACTAAGCCCGGGATTGTATCAACTTCAACGGCCAAACCGAATAGTCATGGCAAGATGCTATAGCTGTGATGGTCTGCTCAGCACTAAGTAATCTAGGCAAAGTTACCAACAGCAAATGATGGTGTTGAGCCCAACATTGAAACTCAACCGTCCCCAATATGCCAAATGACAGGAAAGAAGTGATCTTTCAGCACGTCAACGGTCGGCCACATGCTGCAAAAAAGGAAACTTTAGAGGCGCTTCAATGGGATCTCTTACCCACTTGTTCCATTCGATGACTCATGGTTTGGCCGAGCAGCACTTCACTTCTTACGAAGAAACCAAAAATTGGTTCGATTCTTTGATTGCCTCAAAAGATGAGGAATTTACAATGGGGTCCGTACGCTGCCTGAAGAAGGGGAAAAATCTTATGAACAATACTTTGAATAAAATACTTTTTACCAATTTCTCGAAATAAACCTTTATTATTACAACAACAAAAAATTTAAAAACTTTTTTGCACTAACAATAAGTCAATGATTAGCGTATTCTGAAGTGCATATGGCCTGCGCTCCTCTGCCTTAGCGTATGCAGGTTGCCTAAGCTTACATAAGACTTCGGGGTACCCCTTGTGAATATATTTTGGACAATATCTGACGATGGATAGATGTTCTATGAAAATGAAAGAAATAAAATTAGCGGGGAAAGGAAGTACATTGATTTGTGCAACCGGTCATCGCTAATGTTGATGGTGTAAAGTTTTATACTATCGGCAACGAGAATAATGATATCAACAGCAGACGGGAAATGGACTGGAAATTAATTCGCTCTTTCTTATACATTTGCGAGATTTCCGGCTAAACCAGATGCTACTCAAAATCGTTACAACGTATGTACATATAGAAGTGTTAAATTTTAATATATACGAAGACGATTTAGTGATTTCTAAACATTTTCATATGCAAAGTCTACTTTTTTTAATGCGTTAAAAAATTTAAGATTTTCAGTTGATATCGTATTTTACGTACTCGGTATACACACATATCTGATTGCATTTCATACCTTGTTACTATCAAAGTAAGGGGTTTCTCAATGTTACAGTAGGGGCTCAATTAGATAAGCGAATAATAATTTTATGTATTAGGATAAAGTTAGTCAATGTGGCTTCAGACCAAAGAGGACGAACAGTGACAAAATTTTAACTGAACGATAAATCCTGGAGAAGACCCGTGAGTACAACAAAGACACACACCACATATTTATCGATTATAAGGCCGCTTTCGACACGCCTATAAGAACGAAGTTCTTCAATGTCCTATCTGAACTTGGTATCCCAGCAAAGGTCGTTCGTCTTTGCACGATGACGCTATCACACACCCAAAGCGTCTTTAGAGTAGATCAGAAGCACTCCGAACACTTTAACACCAAAAGAGGTTTCAGGCAGAGTGATGCTTTATCATGCGACTTTTTTAATTTCTTGATGGAGTACACCGTACGCCAATGCCCATACGTAGATCGGTCGAGGAGTTGGAATTCTTGGTGCCCACTCGCAGACCATCAGCGCGTCTTGGACTGTGAGTATGTTTCAACTTCCATGTTGTAGAAAACTTTGTATATCTGGGAACAGAATAACCCGTAATAACAACGTCAAAACGGAAAGCGAACCATTTGGTGTAGTTTACTGCACACCGCCGCCAGCCGCTGGCAATCCGGAGCTTCTGAATGAAAAGGATCGGTTGGACTTAACAGTCAATCAAATTTTAATTTGAAATTGAAAACACGAATTTGAATGTACAATAACTTAATTTATTATAATTTAGAACCTACACATGGGAGTTCTAATAATGACCAAATATACTAACGACTAAAATATCCTCCCATAGCGCAAAATCAGCCATATATCTCAAAAAAAAAAATACACTTACTTCGTTTGAACCGAAGCATAAACACTTGCGCTTTTTGCACGACAACGCTGCTGTTTTATTTAAGTTTTTAAACTTTTGAAGGGATGCTTAGATTAAGGTTGTGGATAATTCTGTTGCGCATGACATTAGAGCACAGAGTCACTTATCTGATATATGAGCTATGATGATATGATGATATATCTGAGCTGATATATTTTTATTTTGTATTTTATATTAAGCACATTGTGTTTCTAATTTTCGTTTTTTGGACACGAACACACGAACACCGAAATTTGAATTCAGTGCACAAACCAGTTACAGAGGCCCAGGAGCAATGATAAAAAGCACGACCCGCACACATCTCTAGTTGAAATCAATATCAAAGTGACCAAACGTACCTCTACAACTATATACTCGTACATATGTATGTACGTGTACACAAATGCACTCGCGCTCCTTTATATGGCTCCGAAAATATAGTAAAACAAGTTTTCAAATGTTATCTCATAACGTGCGTCGTTATTGGAATGTGATGTGATAGAAATTATTAGCTCTATTGTCCAACTCGTTGTATTTCTGTCGGAGAGGAAAGTTCTCTGACTAGAGAAGGCTTAGAGTAACACAATTCAGGGTATAAATTCTCTATAACTGTATATAAAATTTTAATAACTGGCAACCGTTTTACCGCAGTGGTAAAAAACCAATTCAGATTCCAATTTTTTTTTTTTTTTTAATTTGATAGTATGCAACGACAATATGGCGTGTACAGGGTATAATATAGTCGATCACTTTGACTATAGCTCTTACTTGTTTAAGGTAGAATATATATTGAAAAGACATTAGCCAAGAACAAGTCCTTTGAACCTATGTATTTCATTTTTTAGGACACCTCTAATGATTCCCCACCCACTATATTGTTGGAGTTGTACTCATATTCCCATACAATTTTGTGTGACATTTTCTAAATTTGTTTGCGTTTTAATTCTTTGCATCCTTTATGTAGAAATGAAAGTATGTATCCCCTCCCCCATTTATTAATCGCGATTTTATTTTTTTTTTTTATATAGGCAATACACCTTCCAACCATTTCCCGTGAAAATTTGTGTGTACATGCTTTTAGGAACAGAGGTTTTGCCGATATAAAAAAATAAAATAAAATCGCAATTAATAAATGGGGGAGTTTTTTTTTTTTTTTTTTAGAAAGTAAGGAGAGCTAGGGAAAGGCACAGAGGAATGGGGGCAGCGCAAGTGAAGATGTGGAGAGTGCCTCGTACAACGTCGCGGGGACCAACTAGTGCTTAAATAAATAAAAAAAATGTATTTAATAGAATGATGTCTCAAACGTTACGAGTTGTCAAACTTATAAAGATATGTATATGGCTATATTCTAAAATGGGCCAATCTGGATTTATGTGACATATTTTATTAGTATTGATATAAGGCACAAAAAACCTGGCTTTATAATAGCAGCAAAAGTAATAGCAGCAAAACCAAAATCTTTCATATTGGACGAAGTGTTGTGCGGGGACTTCCCCCTACTATGTGGTTAGCTCAAGACGGAATAAGAGAGCCTAAATATTAAGAATTAAGTCTCTATCTCTTAAAATCTCTAAGATTTTGGTGTTGTCACATGCTTATATCAACTCTTTTTTTAATGATTATGAACATATATGTATATACTTTATGGGTATCCAAACGGCTTAGTAGGGCATCCAGTTCCCATCAGATGACTTATTTTCTTTAAGATAATCTTAACAATTTAAAATTGTGTTCTTCTTCGATCGACCACACTTTATTAGAACCATTTATTAGAACTGTTTATATAAATGGTCAAAATAATGGAATTTGGTTTTAAAGCAACATTGATAAAAATAAGCGATGAGAGGAGATAAACTGTCTTAAATAAAGTAAGAAATTGGAAGCTCTAGAAATTGTTTAAACAAAATTAATTAAAGCGAACCAAAACTACGTTCTTCTGCCGTTAATACTCACAACAGAAAAAAAAACTGTTCGTAAAATTATTTGTAGTCGGCTATTAAAACTATGTGTGTACTTGTTTGAAAACATTGTTTCGAATACAAACATATCCACTTTTTAATTTAACTTACCCATGTTGAATATATTTAAGAATGCAAGAAATGAAGTTTAGTTTCAGACTGCACAGAAAAAGTTATGTCGAAGGTGGGGAAGCGTTGAGCGAGGCGAACATGGACTTGTTTTCTTAGTTTGTGTAATGGCTTCTGTGAAGCTCGTTGTAAACACAATACACAAAAAAACCAGTTGGGTACTATGAGCACACACACAAAGCCACATATGGTTTACGATTTCGAATAGAACCAACAATTGTTATAATAAATAACTAGAAATTACACCAGTTCAACACAAAACAATCTTTTTATTGTACATATTTATTGGTAAAACAATTCGTATATTTTACTTCTTTTAATTGAGTCGTATTAGCATTTTCAGTATACACGCACAACGCGCGGACCCAACCAACCACTTGAAGTTTCAGCTTTGAACTGATGAAATCGACAACAGTATATTGGTAGCGACAGCAGCTATATACACATTAAGGTATTTTTTCGGACCGATTAAGATTCACGAGATGCCGACTTAAATAATACATACATATTTTTCTACACAAAACTGGCCTTTTTAAAATTTCTTATTGAAAATTAAACAAATGCGAAATGGTATATAAATTGGATTATAAATTTCTTTTCTTACAGAGAACTACATATAACAGCTCTGTTAAGATTGACAGTGGCTTGGCACAAGGCAATATGTATTTTAAAAAAAGTTCTAATTACATAATAAAATACAGTAGTTTTTCAATTCATTGGCAATTTGACTTTAAATCATACCACAAAACCATTCGAAATGCCCATTTACCCTTGGTAATGTAGAATTTTACTGTAGAACTAAAATGAGAATTTTGGGTTTAGCGGTTTGGGTGAAATGTTTACTGATACAAATGTACAATTTATACAATAATCAATATTATTAACTGGATTTATCTAACAATATTATTTTAACACTAATAATTGCATTAATTCAAACATATTCGATACAAAAAGAAAAATACAAAGTGTTTTTGTTTGGGAAATATACCTTCTGCATAAATCGCGTTCATTATTGAACTTGTGCTACTGCTGGTTATAAAACGTCTTCATACCAACAGTCAAAAATTTTCTTCAAAGATTGAGGAAATAGGGCGGGAAGGAAGACAGACTGTCAGAAGGACATGGCTAGATCGAACCGTCATATATTGTGACTAAATTATAATACTACGCACACTTTGTGTACAAAGTATAACAAATTAATTAAAACAAGAAATTAATTTTAAAATCTGCTAAAATTGCAATAACTAAACTTTATCCTAAAATTCAAATTGGTAAAAAAGCTACTGCTTTAGCTAAACATTTGGTCTCTAAATTTGAAAAACGTGTGTCTACTCTATTCTAGAATAGTGCCTTTTTATGTTCCATATTTTTAGACCCCCGATATTATGTAAAGCTGAATTCTGAACGGGAAAGTATTATTATTATTATCAAAGACTAATCTATTAGAGTCAATTAATGTCATTCGCAGGCTAAAACGTTTAAACAAAGAAACTGTACTGAAATGGTACTAAGAAAATGCTACACAATTCCCAAAACTATACGAATTGTCAAAAGTTATTTTCGCAGTTCCACCAACGTATGAAAGAGTAGTGACTCAAAAACTCTGAATGCCACAATGCCTCTAAGATGTAATTACAATTAAAGAAGTAAAATCGTTAAGTTCGATAGAACCGAATCTTCAATACTCTTCACACGCATTAAACAAATTACTGCCTTATGATGGTTATTTCAAGGCGAGACACGTCTTTTAATATAATATATGATGTTTGAACTTACTTTGTCTAGAATTTCATAGAAATAACATGTTATTAATTTGATAAGCGGTCTTTGGAACGTTAGCAATAGTAATAATTCACTTTGTTTTTTTTTTTGTTTCTTGATTTTAAATACCAAGTACAAACATATCGGAGTATATGCTAGTTTAGTAGTGCCATTTTTGAAATCAAGAATGCTTTCCTGAACTTGCAGTTTTCACGTCTAATATATAATATATAATTAAATTTTATTGTTACAGTTTTGATTTGTACTTTTGCTGATATGTGACGCCATCGCGCTTCACATATCTGGCTGAGGTGGCAGCTTTTAGCTCATTTCCTGATATTATAAATAACGCATAAACAAGGATTTTAAGATTTCATGAAATTCGTAATTGAAAGTTTCGTGTAAACTAGGTAAAGTAACCGATATCGATATTACACAAAATATCGTATCGTCTTCATCAAAAAAAAAAATCGATGTATCGATGCGACATCAAACAGCATAGTGCAGCACCTATTATAAAAATTTCATAAGTGCAAGTGCTGAAAAAATTAAAAAAAGTAATTTTAAGTAATGTTACGAAGGTGTGTGCAGACAACTTCGCCAGTCCGAATGGTAAAATTCCATACATGCATAGCCTTACGTAAATTATAAATATGCATATTTTAATTGCAGCGGGGATTGGCGACAAACGCTGTTGATCCTGTAGCTCAAGAAAAGCTGGATGAGATACGCGAACGTTTGGGAAAAGGTCCGAATTTTCAGGATTTCATACAGAATCCCGACTATTCTATGGAGGATTGGGGCAATTATGATGGAAAGCTGCGTCGAGAGAAAGGTGAAAACGAACGTCTGCGGTTGCCACCCTGGCTGAAGACAACTATTCCTGTGGGAAAGAACTTTGCTAAGATCAAGACACAGTTACGCGAACTTAAGTTGGCCACTGTATGCGAAGAGGCCAGATGTCCCAATATTGGCGAATGTTGGGGCGGCGGAGAACATGGAACACAAACAGCGACAATAATGGTATGTTAAAGTTTTGCAACAGCGGAAACTATGACCTCAGCGATAACCTCTCACATTTTACTATACCCAATTTCAGCTGATGGGCGATACGTGCACGCGTGGTTGTCGTTTCTGTTCGGTGAAAACCGCACGTAACCCGCCACCACTTGACAAAGAAGAACCAATAAATACAGCGAAAGCAATAGCCTCGTGGGGATTGGACTATATTGTATTGACATCTGTGGACCGTGATGGTGCATTGATTAAACGAAACTTACGTATAAAATTAACTAAAGTATTTATGTGATATTTCAGATCTCCCAGATGGAGGGTCGAAGCATATAGCGAAAACTGTGCAAGAGATCAAGCAGCGGTAAGATATTTACACAAGTTTGTCTATCGATATAAAAAAGCATTATTTCCTTATTAGAAATTCAAATATTTTCGTTGAGTGCCTCGTGCCTGACTTTCGTGGCGATATGTCATGTGTGGAAGTCATTGCTAATTCTGGTCTAGATGTCTACGCACACAACATCGAAACTGTTGAGAAGTTGACGCCGTTTGTACGTGATCGTCGTGCTCATTACCAACAAACGCTTGTCGTGCTACGTGAAGCGAAGAAGTTTAACTCAAAGTTGATTACTAAAAGTTCCATTATGCTCGGGCTTGGCGAAACTGATGCAGAGGTAGAACAGACAATGAATGATTTGCGCAAAGTAGGCGTGGACTGTTTGACTCTTGGTCAATACATGCAGCCCACCAAAAAACACTTAAAGGTAATTGAGTACGTTACGCCGGAAAAATTCGCACACTGGGAGCAGCGAGGCAAAGAGCTAGGATTCCTGTACACTGCGAGTGGTCCGTTAGTACGTAGCTCCTATAAAGCCGGTGAATTTTTCATCTCAAGCATATTGAAGAATCGTAAGCAGCCAGATTTAAACGAATAAAAGCTAGGATTTCTGTGCACTACAAGTGGACCCTTAGTTTAAAGCAAGATTAAAACAAATATAAGTTTTTATGTTATAATCCCTTGAAAATTATTACATTAATCGGTTCAAATATATGTTGTCTGTTAGTTTGTTGAATACCGCATTGAAAAAGTACATTCCTTTATTTACATATATATAACGATTTTATTTTTCCAATATTAAAATGGAATAAAATTAGAACCAGGTGTCAAATGGGCTTGTGACAGCACGCGTTGGAAACGACAGGTCAGTAACATTTTTGTTATTGGGCACAAAAAGTTACTGTCTGATGCGGGAATGTCATTGGCCCATACTTACACACGAAGATGACAAAGTGTCAACGATGATATCTATGCTGGCGATGTTGATGTTGTCGCTGGTTATGTTGTACAGGCCGCTCTAATTGTGGGCAGTGGCGTACGATGTACCTCATCAAGATATTAAAAAAGTCGCTCGATAAAGCATCACCATGTCTGAAAACTCTTGGTATCAAAGCAATCGTGTCATCACGCAAATACGAACGATCTTTGCTGCGATACCAAGTTCAGATAGGGCGTTGAGGAACTTCGAGGACATGTCAAAAGCGACCTTATAATCGATAAATAGGTGGTGAGTGTCTTTGTTGTACTCACGGGTCATCTCCACGATTTGGCGTAAAGTTATAATTTGGTCACTGGTCGACCTTTAGTTTAAAGCCACACTAGGAGACTTTTCAAACCTTCTTAAGAATATAAGGAGAAAAATAAAATTCGTAAAATCTCATCTGACGAAGATGGGCATCTGGAAAAATAAGGTGCACTGTAAAAATGTACGGTGCCAAGGCCCCAAAGTAAAGTTGTCATGTCTCTGAAATTATTTGAGGTAGAAGATGAGTATTAGTACACATACAAAGAGTACAGAAAGAAAAATGGGCGGTGTCTAGCTTAATTAAGACCGAAAAAAAAGAGAAAGTGCTAACTTAGGTAAATGTTTCAAGCTAATACTGAGTAAATAAAAAGTGTTTATACAAAATCCGAAAAGTGGGAACTGGGAAGTGGATTCGTATGGGGGTTTGCATGCCATGGTAGTTGTGATATATGTTCAGGCTCGGGACATAGGAAGGCTTCATATCTGGTTTGAGATCGATATATTTTAAAAACTAAGCAACTAGTTTTCATTCATACAGATAAGATACATGGGTAGTTCGAACCTCACGGGGTCGGTTAGTCATTATATAAAATTAATGGTGCCAAATTAAGGAACTGTAAAATCGTAATCCCGACGAAGAGAAAGGACAACGCAAGGAGATTCAACTGATCTAGTCATACTAGGGAACGGGCAAGCAGCAGTAAAAAAGGCTCCATAACGCCGGTGGTATATCCAAAATCCTATTGACTGGAAATGGTCGAAATGAATTCTGACTTGAATTAGTTTATATAAAACTAGATATGATAAGACATTCGTCGATATATATAGGCAGTCCAACGTAATCTCGATCCAAGCAAGTTTAATGCTGCCATTAACGACTCCTTAGCTACGTACTGTCTCCCGCCAGCTAACCAGGCATTTAATTATGTTTATGTATGGAGAGTATGGGGGCCAAGTCATTACTTTGTTTTGGCGTGAAATAAACTATTTTACCACTTAAGTGTTATGCCTATTAGCGTGGGCCGAAAATGTTATTAAACTTTGGAAACAGATTCCAGTAATGATTTGAAATGATCGGCATTCATACTCTGCTCAACAAAAAATTAAATCAATTGTTGGGTAAAATATAATCTTATTCTGAGTTTTAAACAAGAGAAAAAAATTTATTTCGGTCGAACCGAAGCTAAAATACTCTTTACCTTTGCTCGGGAACGTTAGAAATTTTTTTCTGTTAAATTTTAAAAAGATAGATTTAATAATATATTAACCTATACAATATATTTTTAATATATTAATATAAATAAATATAAATTAACCGATTCTAATTGAGAACCGAAATTGGAACCTTTTACCAAAATAAAATAAACGAACCGTACCGGAACCAAAACATTTGTACCGGTATAGTTTCGATTCTCACTTTTATTTTTTTTTTATTATTCATACTAGTTATGCATAATGTTCAAATTGTCAAAAGTTACACTCACAGTTCCAGAGTGACTTGTTAGTTTTGACAAATGTCCACCCTAGGAATATAGGTAGTATCCATACCAAACCGGGATCTTAAAAACTGAGGGACTAGTTTGATTCATACGGACGGGGGGCAGACAGACAGACATGATTAGTTCGATTTGTCTTGTCGAGCTGATCAAGAATATGTATAATTTATGGGATCTCCGATGCTTCGTTTAATGCGTTACAACCGCCGTGACAAAATTATAAAACTATTCACACAATGTGTGAAGAGTAAAAAAATTTTAGTATATTTCGAAAAATTGAAATAACATATTATTAATTTCATATATCGTCGTTGGAACGTTGGCAATAGTAATTATTCTGGTTTTACTACATTAAATTAAGACTGTTTCTTTAATGTGGTATTTTCTTATTTAATATTTTCATTTTATTTTTCTACTTTATTTTTCCAATGCTATTCTAAAAGGATAAAACTAACAAATGTACGAAGTTGAGAACTTCCATATTCTAAATTTGTTTCTGCGACATTGAATTAGTTAACCAAAAGTGTCTTATATAAATTGTAATATAAAAATCAGCCGCCTCAAAAACTCCCATCTAAATTTCTTTATTTTTGATTTTAACCTCCATATTAGTAAAACTGTTTTTATTTAACTAGCGAATATAACATAATACAGTTTTTATCAGTCCCACAACTGCACGTCCAATTTCAGCTCAATAAGATAATGGAACTGGATCGAAATTACGTTCCAATATTTGAATTTTTATAAAAGCATAAGTTAAATAAAATCGAATTTTCTCTACACACCTTATGTATTATTAACACCCGCTTCTGTATTATTTCACTTTTAATATATTAGAATATATTTGGTTTGTTGAAATGTGCAATATGTAGCATAGCGAAAGAAACACGGAAACCCCCATAAAGTATATATTCGATAAGAATCGGCCTTAACATGTTGGTTGGTCTCTCTGGGAGAAAAGTCCTCTGACTTGAGAAGAATAGGAGAAATTGAACTCGCGATATGTAATCACAACATAACACACTTTTACAAGTATGAATATCTTAAAATTTCATATTTCGCAACCGTTTTACTGCAGTGGTAAAAAAATATATTCAGTTTGAATTATTTGTTCAAATTTGCCCTATTCAGACGACCATATATATGTGACACATTTCTCATATTGCATTGAAAATAGTGACAGCAAAATCAAAGAAAATTGGTTAATATTCCGAGTGTATGTCAGATATATAAGCCTATGCTTAACCTATGCATAACAAAAAAAAGTTTTGCTACATTTTCTTAGCCAACTTTTTAATATAGTTTGCAGAAAAAAATTTGAATGCAAATCAAGACCTACTATGAAAAAAATATGGTGTGTGCAAGGTAGTGTATAGTCAAAGTGTCTTGTCTACAGCTCCGATCTGACATTTTTTAAAATTATTATTTACAAAGGGATTTCCACAACTTTATAAAAAATTTTCAAATCTATTTTACGATTATATATGTATCCACTAAATTGTACATGTGTTATCAAATATATGTATGTATTTTCATTACAATACAAAAATATAAACGTAAAACTTTAGTCTTAGCAAATATATCAATTTTCGTCGAAAAAGTAAGGTAAAAAAAAGAAAAAAATTAACGGAAAAACTTCATTGCATGCGGATGCGCGGAGATCGGCGACCCTATCGATTTGGGAGTCATTGAGTTGTATTCATATTTCCGAGAGCCCAAGTGCAAAGCGTGCTTCAACTCACGCTCAATGTGCGGCCAGTGCGCCATTTTGTCTCTGACCAAAAGCGGCAGATCGTCATGACACCCGAAATGTGTGGAGGCACCGGATGGCTGCGTGTAGGTTACACCACCGCCTTGCAATTTAGGAATTACCGAGATTAGTGATCCATCATTAAATTGTACTTGTACAACACCATGTGATAACTGAAACAAAGCGAAACAAAGAGAGGTAAGTAGTTTATACGATATCAGGTCCGATTAATTTACTGTAATACCTCAGTGGCAGTTCCAATGCCAGATAGGTTTATGCGCTTAATCGGCACGTTGGGTTGTGCGGCGAGGTGATGAGTTCGAGCAGAACTCGTGGTACTTTCATTAGGTGTAGACGAAATCGTGCTTATTGAAAAGTTAATTGAACCCTAAAGATAGCAGTAAAGGTTTTAAAATTTAAAATAGAGAACAATAATAAGCAATATAATAGGTACCTGTTGTGATTTTGGCGTGGAGTACGTGAAATTTGTAGTGTCACGCATTACTGCATCCACTTTAACTGGTTGAAGTTCGGTTATATTCCTTCGACCAATTACTACTGGAAAGCAAGCGTTTCTCCCCGTTGTCTGTATCAGTTCTAAAGCATTACAAATTGCAAGACTGTGTTTGAAACATTCTTCTTGGTGTGACACAAGAGTATTAGCCGATGCGCAAAAGTGATCTGTTAGCAGCATGCCATATTCACTGTAAACTTTTATGCCTTCGCCAGACGACTTTATGACTTTGGCTCCAGAATAAAAGCACGCTTCGAAATCTGTTAAACTCTCCATGAGATGACACTTTGCAAGCGCACTAAAGATTGTTACTTTTGGCGTCTTGCTCTTCACTAACCCAACGAATCGAGCAGCATACACATATTTCTTCCAATGCTTTGTTGGCAAATTGTCATAGCAATAGGTGCAGTCATCGGATGCAGAATTGACATGTTCCGGCGGTTGGTCCCGTATTGGTATACCACTATTCGAAATAAAAACAATAGATAACTTTAATATCGATGAAGGAGCATAACCTACTTAACAATCGTTAACTTATCGTATAAAATTAACTTCAAAGTACCATATAACCTGTGGCGTAGTAAGACCTTTCTAGGCCATCAGTTCTTATATGGATGACCATAGGAAAAGAGAAATCGTTTCGAATTTCACTTCTTTTTATTATATTTATTGATAAAACATGCGAAGAAATAAAAACGAAGTTGGATGATGTGTTTGGAGACCCTTCACCATATATGACAGCCGTGAGATATTGGTTCATTATTGGTTCGTACATCTGTTTTTAATGAAAGGCGGTTAGTACGCTCGGCTGAAATGAGCGAAGTTCATTACGGCGGACAACAAGCGGCAACGGAATTGACACGACCAAATCGCATGAACTGTACTACGAACTACTGTCGCATCAACCGACCTTGCTCGACTCGGCTCACTGGTATTGCTTTTATTCGTCAACATGAAAACGTAACTCGGGAGAAAAAACTCCAATCAGTGATCAGTTATCGGAGCGACAGAAACGTATTAAGATTTTTAAAGTAATGTATTTCGACAGATTATAGAAATGCGCAAAATGTAGCGTAAAGTGTATCAACCTAAGTGTAAACTTTCATAGTAAGCCATATTTCAAGACGATACTGACTGCAATAAAGAAGTTTTTCATTGGTTTGTATGGGGCTACCCTAAAAAGTTGCCGTGACATGTCAATATATATATTCAATTTTAAAGCAATAATAATAAGCCTATGTGCCGGGTTACAGCTGGATATCTTAAAAATCACTCCCCAAAAAATGAGCAACTACTACCAGACTGACCAGTCGGGCTGATAAGGAATGTAAGTACTTTAGGGCTTCTACGACGATAGTTCAGCATTGAAGAGTTTCGATAAAAAAAAAAATATATATATATTTCTTTTACGAAAGAGTCATAACTAAAACATATGTATGTATGAAATGTAAATACATACAATTTCAATGACACCTTTTCTGATAAATGTGGTATTCAAACAAATACTCCGTATGGAGATTCAGAATTATGTCGCATGTAAGAAACAATTTTTTTTTTTCATGAATATGAATAGAACTACCACTTCAGTTGACGACAGCTAAAAGACAAGACGTCCCTGCTCATAATAACCTTCTATACAAAAATGTAAAGAAAATTTAAAAGAGCAGAAAAAAAGGGAAAAATATAAATATTAAAATAATATGCACATACATGAGTCTGAAAAAGGGGTCAGCGAATCGGAAAAAATTGTATTCATTAAATTATATTTACACTTACCGTCCCGGGTCGGGCTGATAAATGATAATTTTTAGACCGTCTTTTGATATGCGGCAAACATCCGTAACGCGGTTTTCATTCACTTTACTCTTATACTTAATGAATTCGATAACAACATCGCCGTTCGCCAAAATGCTCATTATTGCATTCTTCGTTTTATAGCGGGTCGGTAATAAGCGTGTAGTGTTCAAAGGTTGTACTGAAATACTTTCTGTTGGTGTAATAGAGGCTGTTTGGCTATTGCTGTTTATTGGTATTCCTGAAATCATTTGTGAAATACTGGAGTTCTTCGCTGGCAAAAATTGATTGCATTCATCAACACCGTTAGTTGGATTGGGATAATCACTATAGTCACGTTGAGCGTTATCATTATATGATGGATCCCTTTGATGCCAATCAACATCCATACTGTCAAATTGAAATGATGAACCTTTAGATAGTAGTGCATGCTCTTTAGACTTGTTACGCACGTAATAATTGTCGGATGAATGTGTACGCTGCACATATGCATATTCTTCTCGAATCTGAGGCATCACTGGTGTCGTAAACTTTTCTACTGAACGCATGCGCTGAGAGTTACGCGAATCGCTGGAGTTGGCTGAGTTGAAAAGACAATGATAAGTGAGAAGATGAATTGAGCTATTGTACACTTACTGCTGGCAAATGTAATGATGCCACTATCTCCACTGGAATGGGTTGAACCATAACAATTAGGTGTAATGGGGGTTGTATGCGCAGCTGTACAGGTAAATTTCGTCATGAATGGATGATTCAATACGTTTTCAAGTTTAATGCGTTCATTGGGATTTTTCTTTAGCAGCTTTTCGATTAGATCACGAGCTTCGGTAGATATGTACGCAGGTAGGTAGTAGTCCGACATAACCACTTTGGTAAGCGTCGATTGTACGGCATCTGTATCGAAAGGAGGATGACCTACGAGCAAAGTATACAGCATACAGCCAACACCCCACACATCGGCGAGCAGACCATGGGATGCACGTGAAACGACCTCTGGGGATATATAATTTGGTGTACCTAATAATAAATACAATAAAGTTTAACACTGCCATTTCAATAGCTGCCAAATATGTATATATACCACACATGGTCATGTGTTTCTCGTCCGGACGCTGAAGCTGCGTCGCTAGTCCAAAATCTGCAATTTTAACATGCATGTCCTTGCTCAACAGAAGATTCGATAGTGAAATGTCACGGTGCATTATTTGATGAGAGTGCAGATAAAGTAGACCAGCAACTACCTGCTGCAGAATTGTCGCAGCTTCAGGTTCTGTAAATGGCCGAGACTTTTGTTGTTTCAGGTAGCGATGCAATTCGCCGTTTTGAGCCAGCTCCAACACCAAATATACAAAGTTTGCATCTTGGAAGAACGTATATAACTCTAATACAGATGGGTGCTTCAGCCGCGAATGTATTTCAACCTCTTGGCGCACCCGACTAGCCGTGCCGGAGTTCTGTATGAGTTTCTTGTCTATCTAAAATTATATATTAACTATGATATTCACATAGAATGTAGCAGAATGTCACAGAGCTTACCATTTTTATGGCCACCAGTTGATTTGTTCTGAGACACCGCGCTTTATAGACGCTGGCAAAACCACCTTTGCCTAGAAGGTGCTGTACTTCGAAATCCTAAGAAAGAAGTAGTGAAAGGCTTAATCGTTTTTGAAAATCGCGTAATAATTGACGGCTGCATTTTTATTCACCTCAATACGTTCCCCGAAATTAATGTTAGGCGACATACTTCACTGTTGAAACCTCTCCACCTAGTTAACTAAATATCGAATTAAAATTGTAAATAATTTTGAAATCTTTGCGGCTTTTGCAGTAACAAATATGCGTGACATCGGTCCGAGAGCTGACAAGTGTTGTAAAAGGTCGAAATAATGCCTCGATAACAAATTGGGAAAAGCAATCGGAGCCTCGATAACACAAAAAAAATGGTGAAGTGATTGGCATAAAAAAGTATAATTTCATATTTCCGGTTTGCCGTCGTATGATTATGAATTTGCACCACTGCTTTGTCGACGATACCCAACACTGTATCTATCTGGGTTCTTGCACTGACAGCCTTTTCACTTTTTCTTGATATTTGCGATTTTACGCAATTATTATTATATTATTTCAACACATAACATGAGCATAACATAATATATTATGCAGAATTTAATTCAAACAATTTAAATAACAATTTGAATACATTTGAATATACGGTTTTCAATTGTTCTGGCCTGCGTCAAATCACGACGTCACGCATCGGAGCACTATTAATATAAAAACTTTTTGCCATAAGTGTAGTGTTGTAGTATATAACATATTGTGTTTTTATTAAATTCATGTGAAGTGAAAGTGAAGTCAATAGATAAAACAATTGCAAGTACGGTTTACGCGCTGCTCAAGGTTTGCAGCGTAGAGCTCCTCGAACGTCGTCGGATTTAACCCGAGTGCTGGTCAAGTGTAGTGGCTCCATGGGTAAGCGACACTGTATATGTACATAAATTTATATATATATGTACATATGTATATGAGTTTTTTTTATTTGGGTGTGTGAACGTGTTGTATTAAAAGAAGTTGCTATTAATGTCTTGTATCATGTCGTCGAGTATTGTTTTGAAAATAATATCGAATTAAAACTAATTGTGTCCAGATAAAAGTACATAAAAAATTTGCCACAGGGTTAAACAATGGATACAACCCTAATCATTTTTTTCGCCGGTAATCTCTACACAAAAAGCAACGCCTTTAAGTAATGTTTTTCTTCAAGCTTAGTGATTATTTCGGTAGCTAATTCACAAATATGGCTGCAATATTAATTTTAAAGATAATTAAAACGCCTGACTACCCTGATCTTGCGTGAAACTAACCTTAAAATCACAGTGAGTTGTAATTCTTTTTTTTTTTTTTTTTTTTTTTTTTTGTAATTTTAGGCGACGAACACGAAAATGCAAAATATTTGTTTGTGTTTCAGCGCATATCAGTGAACGGCTAGTGTAATAGTTTTAATTTATTTTCTAAAGTGCCCAAATTCCATTCTGTGTATTGTTTTGTTTAGCGCTCTTGCATACGATTGACGCGTAAATAGTTGGAAAAGTGAAAATCCTTGAGAGAAATTCGTACCCAAATACATCTCATCGCATTGGGCAAATACATAGATGAAAAGTGGACCAACTTCGACTAGACGCCAACAAGTAGGACTAAGGCAAGTCCTGTTGTGGGGATATCAATTGTAATATTTGACTTTTGTGGTGCGGTACTATTGCTTGAGAAAATAAACGCGATTAATAGAGATGCATGCCTCTTCAGCCACCGCGCTGGTTGAATACTCGGACGTGAGCTCAGAGGATTTTTCGGACCCTGAAGCGGGTGAAATCGATAGTGATCAATCACATGTACAATCTGGCAACGGCGCTGCTGATAAAAACGTAGCGACATTATCAAAGAAACCAAAGGAAAAAGAACACGTACCGTCGCTTTTAAAGAATGATTACAGGCGTGGACTGGCCGGTCTAACGGCGTTAAATCCGTCAGATTTTGTTGGACGCAAGGAGGAAGCATTTAGGTAATTAAATATTTTACACGTTTCCAAAATAATAAATCAATCTCTTATAAGTATACATATCTCACTAAATTTTACTTATTAGACAGTTTATAAAATTAAATGCAATATAATGTAATTTCCGTCGATTGTGCACGTTATATATATACGTTATGTATATATTTGTTTTAATTTTTTTTGTTGTAATTTTTTGCACGATTATCTTACAATTGTCGTTTCATTTATTTTCAGTTTAAAACTTAGCGAGAATGAATCTGAAGAAGTCATAAGTCTTTCGTCGACATCTCGACAGGTCAAATTGTCTACTAAAAGTAATGTTAGTATGGAGAAGACAATTGCTGTGGTGACAATTAATAATGAGTCTATAGCTGAATCAACCTCAAATCATAGAAACGAACAGATGAATTCAAAGACCTCCCGTGACGTATCTCCAGAAGAATCAGATTGGGACAAATTTCTTTCAAGTGGTTCTATTGATACGGATGAGTTAGAAGAGGAGATGAAGCGGCAAAAACGAAACAAGAAACTGAAGAGGGAAAAGCATAAACATAAATCAAAAAAGAAGTCTAAGAAACGCAAAAAGAAGCGTACAAAGTCGTATTCCAGTATCGAATCTCTATCGGAAAATGAACTCGATTCGGTGTTGGAAAGTCGATATACACCACCGACAGTGCCAAGACATTCTTTGGACAAGCCTAATAAAAGTGCGGAGCGAACAGTTAGTGCTTCAGCAGCAGCGCCGTCCTCCTATACTCCGTTAAAGGATGGGAGTCCGCTTTCCGCTGGAACACCACCGCATACAAGACATCCAAATAGCAGCAAAGGTGCTGTGTACTATGCCGAAAGCTCTTTGCCTGGGGGTGGACCTATTGGTGCTTCAGGTTCCATTGGCGCTAACTTACAAGTTACCCTAACGAATAAAAGCAGCAATAATCGACATCGAACGCCATCGCGATCAAACGCAAAAATCCGTTATCCGACGTCACCACGCACGCCGCCACCTATGTATACATCAGTTTCCGGCTGCAGTGGGCGCAGTGCTCGCTATTTACACAGTCCTATTCGAGACCAACTTCATTCGCATCATCCGCGAGCATCACACACAAAGCCACAGAGCTATCATCAACGATACTCTGGATCCGGTCATGGAATAAACGTTGAGACAAGGAAGCTACGGCCAATTTCGCCCGGTAATATTTTAAACTTACATAAATTTCTTTCAGAGATTTTATAGCTGGAAAAAAATATTTACCCAGAGTTCAGGTTTGTTGACGCGTCAAAATATATGTTACATAGCAAAATGTATTAGTGATCAGGAGCACAAGGCGAATTGATCTAACTGTGTCCATCTGCATATCTGCCGGAGAGGAAAAGGCCTCGGACTAAGAGAAACAAGGCGCTGTATAGACTCTCTAGGTGCTGCACTGTTAATTATTGACGGTCGTAGTTGTCAAACACCTAAAAGACTCGCATCACAAATTGTTTTATCTACTTTGTAACATAGCTAAATTTGTACAAAGAAACGTTGGAAGGCAAATATAGACATAGTGACTGGGTATAATATAGTCGAGCATCTCGTCTATAGCTCTTACTTGTTTGATATAGTTGCTTTATTATTATTATATATATATATATATATATATATATATATATATATATATATATATATATTTTTTTTTTATTCAGATCGATATCATCATCAGCCAACTACTCCGCCGCACAAACGAAGGAAAATTTGTGATAACCGTGGGCCACCACCGCCTACATCAGCCTACGAGCACGGACGACATAATGCGAGTAACAAATATGATCGGTACAGTAGAGATCGGTATTCGCGTCGCTACTCTAGGTATTTACCTATTGTGACAAATTAAACTTTTATAAAAGCGCTCATTTTCGTATCTTTTAAAGGAGCCCCAGCATACAGCACTTACGCAGTCGAAAATCTCCTTCAGTGGTTGGGAACTCGTCTATGTATAGAAATACTGGTAAACACAAATACAGCATACTTCAATCACCGTCACCTGATCGCTCACGATCTTCCAAGAGAATTTCTCCTGAACGTTATTCCCGCTCCCCTCGTACAAATTCTCGCTTTTATGAATCACCTCCTTCACCGACGACAACAACATCAATATCCCATCGTCATCGCAGATCGTCGCGAACAAGACATCTGCAAAGCCGAAAGAAACGATCCCCAAGCACAATCAGCAGCAAGAGTTCGCGTTCACGCTCACATTCTCGTTCACGCTCTCGTTCGCCAACATCAAGAGACATTAAACACAAACGAGATGAATATATTAAAAAAATCAGTGAGACAAGTCTATTCGCGGAATTGGTCAAAGACAGGCATAAACGCCAGAAAGCGTTGCAGGAAATTATTGAACAGAACAGCAATAGCAATGGCGCTTTAACTATAAATGAAAATAGTTCATCAGTGGATGGCACAACGCCAAATGCTGTAACAACAACAACTACAACAGTTGCAACAATATCTAGTGCTACAAAACAAAACCCTACAGATGCAGAACGTAATGGCGTTACTAATAAACCTAATGTTGACGTGAATAACATTCCTATGCCGAATAAAACGGACGTTAGAAATTCGGGTAATACATCGGTAGACATAGATGAGACGGATCGTTCCTTAACATCAATCGCTAAGGATAATAGCAGTTGGAATGCAACTACTCCAACCTGCAAAACAGTCAAGCCTAAAAGTCTTACCGCACTGCCAATGCCACCAGGAATGACGGTAGATGATTTAGAAACTGCGTCAACTCCTTCACCGCCAGATAGACTTAAGGAATCGATTACTAAGTCGTGTAAAAAAAGCGAGGAACGAAATGCTAATGCAAAGAGTCTACTGAACCTTCCAATGCCGCCTGTGATTCCTGGTAGTGAAGATCTGAGTGGAGACGAGGTAATAGACAGTCCCGAGGACTTTGATACACCCGGAGGCAATAGTGCTGGTGGTTCAAAACACGACTGTACAGATTCTTCGAAGCGACGACGACCAGTGATACTGAACCGACGAGATTCACGTAACAATATTCGTGACTGGGGTGAACGTTGTGTCGATGTTTTCGAAATGATAACCCAAATCGGTGAAGGTACTTACGGGCAGGTGAGTTTAAGAAATGTATTACATTTGTAATTCGCTACAAAACCAATTATTGATCTTACAGGTTTATAAAGCCCGTGATCATCACACAAATGAAATGGTGGCTCTCAAAAAAGTGCGATTGGAGCATGAAAAAGAAGGGTTTCCCATCACCGCCGTGCGCGAAATTAAAATTCTGCGTCAGCTTAATCATCGTAATATCGTTAATCTCCATGAGATTGTTACCGACAAACAGGATGCTATTGAGTTTCGTAAAGACAAAGGCTCCTTCTATTTGGTATTTGAGTATATGGATCATGATTTGATGGGTTTATTAGAGTCGGGTATGGTTGATTTTACTGAGGAGAACAATGCGAGCATAATGAAACAACTTCTGGACGGACTTAATTACTGCCACAAGAAAAACTTTTTGCATCGCGATATTAAATGTTCAAATATTCTTATGAATAATAAGTGAGCTATGCGAGATACATCTATAATTATCGCTTAATGTAACAATTTTCCCTTTTTTCATCAGGGGACAAGTAAAACTTGCTGATTTCGGTTTGGCGCGACTTTACAATGCTGAAGATCGTGATCGACCTTATACGAACAAAGTGATAACTCTTTGGTATCGCCCTCCCGAACTGCTTCTTGGTGAAGAGCGTTATGGGCCATCCATAGATGTTTGGTCTTGTGGCTGTATTTTGGGCGAACTCTTTATGAAACGACCACTGTTTCAAGCCAATGCTGAAATGGCACAGTTGGAGGCCATATCAAAGGTTTGCGGTTCGCCTGTGCCAGCTGCTTGGCCCAATGTGATTAAATTACCGCTCTTTCACACGCTGAAACAAAAGAAGCAATACCGTCGTCGATTACGCGAGGACTTTGAGTTCATGCCTGCATCGGCGTTAGATCTTCTCGATAAAATGTTAGAGTTAGACCCAGAAAGACGCATCACTGCGGAGGACGCACTTAAGTCACCCTGGCTTCGAACTGTGGACCCAGATGAGTAAGTACTATAAATACTATAATATCTTCTAAAGTTTCTAACCATATTAAAACTTTTTATATAACCTTATAGAATGCCCACACCTCAGCTCCCGACATGGCAGGATTGTCATGAATTATGGAGCAAGAAACGACGTCGGCAGATGCGCGATAGCCAGCAGCACAACCCCGCTCTTGCTGGTGAGGCCTAGCATTTGTGGCATTCATATCTTAATGAAGAGCAAAACGATGAGGACTCAGAAGGGCAATTAAGCTACCAATAGTCCATAAAGCTCTTTTGCAAGATAAGCTTAACAGAGCCCTGTATAGTAACATAAGACTAAAGTGGGAAAGATGTTCAATTAATTTGACACATGGCGGATTACGCTTTCCTTGTTATGTATATTGTTTTATTTATGATACTGAGCTGAGCGTCCGACAATGTCCAATATTGTTGAGTAAAGGTTTTGCAATATGAACAGGCGCATACGTAGCAGAGGTGTATGTACCGATAAGCTTGCTTTAACAACAGATTTAACGTTGTTTTGTATGATGATTTTATTATAATTTTATAATATTTTTTTTTTTTTAAATTGCAGTAATGCATATTTTAGCTTTTGTAAACACTGGAAATCCAATGCTCAAATTGGTGTTCTTCAACAGAAGACAAAGGTGTGAAAAGTGTTGGTTCATGATTAGCATTTTTAACTAATTTAATTAAATTGTTAAACAAATTATAAAATTTATTATTATAGGTTAGCTGTAAAAAAAAATTAGATAAAACTATTCATACCAATAAATAAAAACCAATCGATTAATTGTTAATATATCTTTATAGAAAACAATTTAAAATCGAAAAGGTGAATTTAGAAAGACATTAAAAACAAAATTAATTAAATATTATATTTTTATAGATCAAAGAAAGATAATATTTACGTAAGAAAAAAAAACCGAGGTATGTGTGAGACTGAAATCATTATACAAATGTAAAAGCGCTAAAACAAGAAATGAAAATTGCATTATAACGTAATTTTACATAGAAAACACATACAAATGTAAAATGAAAACAAGAAGTAAAGCCAGCAAAAAAAAAAGAAATTAATCACGTTTTTGATGAAAAATCTTAAACCAGTTCATTATCAAAATACTATAGTATACTATATCATGTATAAAAATATTCAAATACTATTTTTAAATAAACAAATAACATATAAGGATGTTAAACTATTTAAAATACAATAAAGCCACTTAACAATTTAATATCAAATTTACAAAAGAAATGTGCGATTGATTAGTTTGAAGATGCAAATCAATATTTCTATTTCCTTCGTAATTTTAAGCGTAATCATATACCAACTTCCGACTGGGTTTTCGCTCCGGACCAATCTGCACAGGGAAATTTGTGCAATCAAAGTTTGTCCAACTCAGCCCAAGTGGCTATATCAGGTATATAGCCACTTGGGCTTCAGGTGGCACCTGAAATCTTGTTCGGGCCTCCACTCTTATAGGGACTGTTTTCTTAGGTAATTCTGATACCAATGATAGCACAGTTTTTGTACATACAACTAACATAAATGCAACAAGTACCTCACAAACAGATACCCTTGCGAGCTGGATATGCTCTGTTTATGGCAGTCCGATGCATCGCAATATCATGTCTGTGCGATGTAACGGTTGTCACAACTGGTGTCATATGAGGAGATGTACGAATCTAAGTTCTCATAGGGAGTAGAGTGCTGACTTCTTTGCATCTTGTTGTCAATCAGTGCATAGGAATGCAATGCTTTACACACCTGTGTTTCGGTCACCCGTGCGGGCATCATGTAGTTCCTATTCTACACAATCTTCGCCAATCCTTCCGCCGCCCCATTAACAAATTATGCGTGCTCTCAATCCTTCAATTGAGCATCGGTTTTTTAGAGTTTTGCAGCTCAATTGTAATGGTCTGCGTGGGTTGTGGATTATATGGAGTGTCATGACGTCTTAATTGCAGCAGTGCATCTGTTGCTGACTTCAATATAGTCAGGCAGGACAGAGACAGGAATAGTGGAGGAGGTCTGGCATTCATCGTTCATCGACCGGTGAATTTCAGACCTTTTTCACTGCCTTCTGTTGGTCAACAGGATTTATTCCTGGAGACGCAATGTCTGGTGGTGAAGTCTGGAGATGTCGAGATTGATTTTGTGAACTTTTTTCTGCCACCAGTCAACAGCTGCGACCCTGGGTATTGTCCGATATTGAGCCATGTGCTGCAAGGGGATCATAGGGTTATTCTTGGTGATTTGAATGCACACCATGAGATGTGGTTCTCGGGGTATAAGTATTGCGGACCAAATATACGGCTCTTCTTTTTGTACAATCAATGACGACTGTGCAACGAGGATGAGCACTACCACAGCCAACTCTCCTGAGTCTTTGTTAACTATAATAGTGCTGACTGGACTGAATTCACACGTTGTATTGATCAATCAATCAGCGGTCTCTTGCCTCCTAATGACGTTAGGGTAGGTGAAAGAATTCTTGGAGACGCGATCACCAAGGCTGCACAGAGGCTGGTAGGTTTCCTAATACTAGACCCTTGCGAAATTCGTGCCAATGATCCAAGTGACAGTCGTATTGCCTTGTTATCTCACAATATGAATAATCTCGTTGCGGAGCATAGGAAGACAAAATGGCTAGAACTAGGATAATTGTAACTCTGGTTCGCGAAGTCAGTGGAACACTATTAAAAATATATCTGGTGTACCGCAGAATAGAGCTCTTTCATCTATCACATTCGAGGGAGTGCAAACAGGATCGTCAAAGAAGTGTGCCACCTATTTCTACAGACAGTTCGTGCAACATCCTTCTCAGTAAAATAGGTTAAAGCGCAAATTCATACGTCATATTAGGAAGAAGGACAAGAAGATTTGGTAGATTTTACATGTGTGGAGTTTTCGGCTGCTATAGGGAAAGCAAAATCATCATCATCCAAGGCACTCGGCCCAGACGGCATTTCAATGCTGATGTTGAAGCACCTTGGACTTATAGCGGTAGTATATCTCACGCATGTGTTAAACCTTCCCATTTCTCAACTAATTGTCCCTGTTGTGCTAGAGTCATTAATACTTCCTTCAATGATAGAAGCCTTGTAGCAGATCACCAGCATGGTTTCAGGAGAAGTCGTGGTACGACTTCAGCATTAAGTGAAATCACCACTTTTATTACTGATGGACTCAACAAGCCTCGCCATGCGAACGTACAGTGATGGTGGCTCTAGACTTGAACAAGGGATTTGATACAGTTGCTCATGCTTATGATATTTGTGCGAGAATTAACATTTACTTGGAGAATTTATTAAATTTTTTCAATGCTCGCAACCTTAAGCTTTCAATACACAAGTCATCTGACTCTATTTTCACGTCCTGGACTAAGGAAATGTGGATGGAACTAGATGTCTTTGTTGGAGGTTTAAGGAATCCAACAGTTCAGTACCCGACTATACTTGGAACAACATTTGAGCCATTACTTAGATTCTCGGCTCATGCCACCAAGACGAAAAATCGTCGCAAGTCAAGAAACAAAGTGCTGAAGTGATAAGGACAACGAGACAATAATAAAAACTTACAAAGCTTTCGGATGTTCTGTCCTGAATTACGCTGCCCCTGTCTGGACTCCTCAGGGAAAGAATTGGGATAAGTAATAATAATTGATGCCCCGCATTCAAAAAATCGCTTTGCACTATACAATCCATTCATAATGTAATAAAGTGTGTATATGTATTTCCTGATGCAGCCCAAACCAAGCTGTTACAACAACCAAGCTCCATTTGATTTCATGCTTTAATAAAACAAATTTTCTTTACTATAGCTGTCCATCTAATTTTTCGCCAAATGCTCAGCGTTCAGATATTAGACCTCGCATCTAGGCCCGACGAGAGGGAAGTAAATTACCCCGGATCCGGGCTTTTTTAAGGGGCCCGGTATCAATGGGAAAGAATTTGTTAATTTTTTTGAAATACTTTTCATAATTCATAATTAGTCCTGCATAATTAGTCCTGCCCGCATCACACAGATTCTAATCAAGTAAGAGCTATAGTCGTATTGTATCGACTATGTTATAACTTGGACACGTCGTATGTTCTTAGTAAGCATTCATTTGCCTACAAATTTTGCTTTTTTCTTAATTAGAAAGATATTTTTATTGCATTAGTGCTTAAATATGATTTCGGGAATGTGGCTGGCTCGGAAGTGGCGCATATTGGAAGTCCAATTTTCGACCACTTTTTCAAGAAATGGGACCGTATCTCGGCTTTGTTTCGCACAATGGTATCTTCCAAGTCGTCCAAAGTTGCTGGTTTGTTCGCATATATCAAAAGACTCACGTAACCTCAGATAAAATAATCCAAAGGCGTGAAATCGTTTGAATCCTTTAGTATATCGTTTGTTTGACGCGTTATATGGCATGTGGCGTCGCCCTGTTGAAAAAGCATTGTTCTAAAGCACTCGACGTTGACGGTAACATTCCCGACGGTCTCATTTAAAAAAAAAAAATAAGGACGAATGATTTCTCTGGCACATAAAAAGTACCAAACAGTGAATTTTCTTCATTCCAAAGTTGAAGATTTAACATAAACCTGTTCAACTGCCATATACGATTTAGAGAGGAGACAGACCAACAGTATTCCTATGCAACCAACATCTGTCGAAAGAGGACAGCGCCAAATACATAAGGATGCATATCGAAATGACAGAAATATATTTTCCTCAAAAGAAAATAATTGAAGCTGAAACAAAGTTATATTCGCTACTAGGTCCCAGTTCTAAGCTTGCACTTTACAATATACAATACTGCGCCACGACTTCAAAACAGTGTCACTTGAACATAAAAGGTAGAAAGCAAAAAATATCTCCCGTTTAGAATGACATTCAAAACATTCATTTATTGAAACAAAAATAGCTTTTTATAATATTTGTGTGGAGTGTTCCATGGTGATTATTATTCCTTATTGATAGTATCCCAAGTCGTCTGCCCAGCATGGCAGACGACTTGGTATGACTGCCTAGACACACATATGTATGTGTAGGTAAATATTACACCAACATACATATGTACACATAAACATGTTCATACACACACGTGGACAGTAAATTTAGAGATAATAGCGATCGCCTTTTCAAAGTAAGCTTCCCGTAATCTGAATGCACTGTTTGCCATTCGCCTTCGTCGGCCACCTCGGCGCCGTCGCCTTCCATGGATGCGCGTTCAGTGCTTTGTGTCGGGGAGGCGGTCGAAAAATGTTGGTACAACCAAGCGTTAATACAGAAAACCTGTACGCGAAATTTATGTAGTTGCTTTTCTTAGATTTTTTATTATTTTTTATTTTACTTATTATTTTTTTATTTTTTATTTCAAATCGATTTAAAACACGAATTTAACGAGTGACGTAAAAATCCTCGATCTCTATTGATTAGATAAATTATTATTATCTATTATCTATTATTATTATCTATTATTAGCTATTATCTCCAAATTTATTAAAAAAAAGCATGTTTAGCATCAACCAGAAATGTCACTAGTTCAACTAGCATAGGCAGCAAACAAAATACTGAGTCTGCAGCGAATCTGTTAGCCTCTAATCAGTTCGCAGCATTATCACAGCCTGAAGAGCCAGTTACTATGGACTTAGCCCCCGAAGAAGTTAATGAACCAAGACCCCCGCCGCTACTTATACCAGGAGTGAATAATATCCAGCGTATGATGAATCAATTCAACGAATGTATTGGAGTCGGGACTTATTCGTACAAGGCCAATCGCGAAGGTGATATTCGAGTTATGATAAACAACAGCACTAATTATCGTGCTATGGTTCGCCTACTCGATGACAAAAAAACCATTTATCACACCTATCAATTAAAACAAGAGAGAGCGTTCAGGGTGGTCATCAAGTCGCTTCACTATTCCACCTCTACCGACTATATCAAAGAAGAGTTGATAGGTAAAAACCATAGCGTTAGGCAAGTAATTAATGCACGAAGCTGATAAACGAAACCGCCATTATCGATGTTTTTCGTTGATCTCGAGCCCAGCGTGAATAATAAGAAAATTTATGAACTAAAATATTTGTGCCAAGAATTTTGACATACAAAACGGTACTGCAGTAAAGCTTTCCGGTGTGTAAAGTGTGCGTTGAACCATAGTTCTGATGTGTGCACAAAAGAGAAGACAGCTCCAGCAACTTGCGTTAACTGTGGTGAGTTCCACACGGCTTCGTATAAGGGCTGTAATGTTTATCAAGCAGCATTACGAAGAGCTCATCCGCATATTGGTAAAAATCACCCAAAAGCAGCAGATCAAACAGCAGCACGCACTGAGCTAATACATATTGATCATTGTGCGGTCATTCCTAGCTCGCGTGTTACCTGGAGTAAGTTACGCTGACATTGTCAGAGATAAATCTGCTAATCATAATAAGACAAAAAGAATATACGATCAATTTAACCACCAGCAAAGTACTGATACAAGATTTGATAAACTGGTACAACTGATGGAAAAGCAGATGGAGAGGTTTGACAGAATGTCAGAACAAATCTGCTCGTTAGTGAATCTTGTCACGTCACTTATCGGTAACCATGCATCCAAACCTTAAAATTGTCTTATGGAACGCTAACGGCGCCAGCCAACAAAAGTTCGACTCGAACATACCATCAAATCTCACAACGTTGACATTGTTCTACTTTCGGAGACTCATTTTACTGACCGCTCTCATTTTAAAATACACGGATATACCGTGATTACAACTAATCACCCGTTAAATACAGCCCGCGGTGGAAGTGCTATCATTATCCGAGACAACATTAAATTTTCTGTATGTAGATCCACATCACATCTCTGGGCTCAAGTAAGCACCGTAGAGCTAAATGTAGCTACTGATAGCATTAAAATAGCGGCTGCGTACTTTTCTCCTCGGTATCAAGTCACTCAAAGCATGTTTCAAACTATATTTGATTCACTGGGAAACTGCTTTCTCATTGGTGGTGATCTAAACGCGAAGAATCACTGGTGGGGAGCTAGAACCGACAACCAGAAAGGACTCGAACTACTGAAGTGCATTCATTCAAATAATTATTCAGTCCTAACTTCAGGAAGTCCTACATACTGGCCGACTGACCTAAATCGTCACCCGGATATACTAGATATCGCCATCTGCCGTGGAATCGATAGACGAAGGATAATAATTAAAGACTTCCACGAGTTATTTTCCGACCACTCTGCAATTGTCATCGAAATCAATGTTCCAGTCAATCTAGAGACGGTCAGAAGAAATCTTCTCAGCAAGAACTCAGACTAGTCTCTATTCCGATGCTGGTTAGATGGTCAAGTAGACCCTAATATAGAAATGAATTCCGTAAGAGATGTTGACGATACGGTTGAATGGTTATGCCAGAAAATTCATGAAGCAGCAGACATCGCAACTCCTTTAAAAATATCAAACAAACCATCTGCATACCGCAACTACTCGCTATATTCTAGAGAAATTCGTGAGCTTGTTAATGAGAAAAAAATGCTTCGACGTATCTGGCAACAATTTCACTACCCGGCAGATAAGAACGCAGTAAACAGAGTTTAAAAAAAAAATTAAAAAAGAGACTGATTGACTTGAAAAACGATGCGATTGAAGATTTCCTGAGCCTAAAGGACCTGAATGCGATTTATGGAGAGCTACAAAATATTTAAAACGTCCAGCTCGACGTTTAATTCCCATTAAAACTCCTAATTGGGATTGGTGTCACAGCAATCAAGAAAAAGCTGACACATTCGCTGCACACCTTCAGGAACAATTTACACCATTCGCGATTTGCAGTAGTGCACACGAAGCAGAGGTAGAAAGAGTGGTCAAAGCACCTTGCTGTGACAATGTTCCGATAACTCCAGCCAGTTTGGAAGAGCTTACAAGTGAAATAAAACTTCTGGTAAGGAAAAACTCTTCTGGATACGACGGAATCGACATAGCAACAATCAAAGCACTTCCCGATAATTGTCTACAACTAATAGTGGAAATATTTAACGTATGCTTCAGGCTTGGCCACTTCCCTAGCCAGTGGAAGTGCGCAGAGGTAATTCTAATTCCAAAGCCTGGAAAACCTGAGAACGAATTTTCATCCTATCGCCCAATCAGTCTGCTGGCGGTACTCTTAAAAATATTCGAAAGAATATTTCTTCGTAGAGTACTACCGAGACACTATTCTCCCCGACCATCAATTTGGGTTTCGACGAAGGCATGGAACTCCAGAGTAAGTTCACAGAATCGTTGAAGTCATTCTAAATTCTTTTGAAGAGAAACAGTTCTGTTCGGCCGTATTCCTTGATGTGAAACAAGCCTTTGATCGCGTATGGCACAAGGGGTTGTTATACAAAATAAAAATGACATTATCCTGCACAGAGTTCCGCTTTCTTCGATCATATTTACAGGGCAGAAGCTTCTACGTGAGACACGAAAACGCCACATCTGATTTAAAAACCATACAGGCAGGAGTGCCTCAAGGAAGCGTGCTGGGCCCATTGCTTTACACCATATACACAGCTGACATGCCCGACTCTACCTGCAATGAAGTAACTATAGCGACATATTCTGACGATACAGCAATTCTTGCTACAGCTTCCAGTGCTAAAACAGCAACTCAATTGCTTCAAAACCAACTGAACAAAACCCAAGACTGGATGAACAAGTGGAATACCGCAGTAAACGCAGCCAAGTCCGTTCATGTCTTATTCGCACTTCGACATAAGGGTAACGATCGGGCCCGCTTTAATGGCGTGGTGATTCCTAAACGAAACAAAGTCAATTAGCTAGGCTTTTGGCTTGACAAAAGACTAACTTTTAAAGACCATATAGTGGCGAAAAGGAAGCAATTAGAACTTAAAGCGCGTCGGATGTATTGGCTATTAGGCCAAAAATCAAAACTTTGTCTGAACAACAAAGTCAGACTATACAAAGCCATACTTAAGCCGGTCTGGACTTACGGCATCCAGCTATGGGGTGTGGCAGCTGTATCAAACATCAAAATACTTCAACGGTATCAAAACATCACCCTTAGGAAAATCACTGGAGCTCCGTGGTATATACGCAATGACAATATTCATAACGATCTTCAGATGCCAAGTATAGCTGAAGAAATCAAGAGACATAGCCAGATACATAGAAAAACTTGAGCAGCACTGTAATATTCTAGCTATCAATTTATTGGATAATTCAACAACAACGAGGCGGCTTCAGCGAGTGCACCCGTTAGATCTGTCATGTTCAAGAATATTAAGATTAGGTTAAGATTATGTTATTATGTAATTATATGTTAATATAATATGTAAACCATAAATGTGAAAATGAAGTAGTCAGAAAATTTGATTATAGTTCCTGCATCGAACTGATGGCAAAACAAAAGATAAAAAAAAAAACATGTGGACAATATGTCTGTAATAGTATATCGTATATTGGTATAGCGAAATTAGTACAGTCCTGTCGAAGAATGTTTTAGTCTTAAGCATAATGTTACATGAATAAAGATCACTGAATATAAAACAGAACATGGGGCCAGGTGGGTTAAAACCCAAAAAAAAAGATAAAAAAAACAGTAACAAAGAGTGAAAACAACACGACACAACAATATCACGCGAAATTTAACATTTAAAAGAACAAACGAATAGACGCGGCAGGGGGAGACGCTGGCAGAGCGTCACGTGTTTTGCCTCAAGTGTCATTGCCTAGCCCTATAAATATCAAAACAGGCGATATAGCTGAGAATTTGAAGTTGTTTAAACAACAATGGAACAAATACTTAACAGCAACAGGCATCAATTCACAACCAGAGGTTACAAAAAAGGCAATTTTGCTAAGTGCAGTTGGCGATGACGTCTTTAAAAGGTACACTAATAGGCCAATAATCGAACATGAGGTAGCAACAGCAGCAAAGCTATTGGACGCTATTGAAAAACAGTTAGCACCAAAATTAAACAAGCGATATGTGCGGGCAATGTTCTACATGACCAAGCAGGAGGAAGAAGAGACATACGATGAGTATTTCAACAGACTCCGTGGGCTAGTAGAAAATGCACAGTACGGAACACTAAGAGATGATTTATTATTGGACAAAATCATTTGTTCAATCAGCGACCATAATCTGCGTGAACAACTATGGTTAAACGAAGATATTACATTGGAAAAGGCGATAGCTATATGCCGCTCGAAGGAGGCGTCAACAAAACAACTACAACAGATGAACAAGAACAACAACAATGACAACAACAAACACAACAGCTTTGAGGTTAACAAAATTCAACAGCGATCAAACTACAGGAAAGAAAAACAACAACAACACAACAGCAAACAGCGCAGTAATTATCATGACAAGCTGGAACAGTACCGAGCACGCAACGCAGTTTGCCATATTTGCAAAAAGAAGGGACACTACGCCAGGGTTTGCATGCCAAGAACGCCGGAAGACAAGCACGTGAATTGAATCGACTGGAACCAGGACGATTGCTCAAATAAGTTTGAAACAGTTAATATTTTGCGATCGGGCATGAAAGATCCAATGTATGTTTTAAGTATAAGAACAATTTCAACAAAGGTATTTATATAGATTTATTTTTGTATAATAAGCGTAAACAAATCAACACTGTAAAGTGCCAACTAGACACTGTGCAACATGCAACGTCATTTAGACCAATGATTTAAACAAGATCGAACCAAAAGCAAAAATATACAAGACAAAAAGAATTCTAAAAACAGTAGATGCAACACAGATACCAACAGTGGCAACAAAAAAGTTAATAGTAAGCAAATTAAATGACAAGAGCAAAGTTGAGCTTTTGTTTTATGTAATAAAATCACAGCATTGTTTATTATTATCTGCAGAAACATGTCAAACACTTAAGCTAATAGAAATATGTAAGCAAATCCAATATGACAATTGTGCAAAACAAGATGCATATAACATTTTAAATAAATATAACGATGTATTCACAGGAATAGGTAAATTAAAAGGAAAGATAACTCTGGAAATAGATGAAACAAAAACACCAACAAATGAACCACCAAGAAGAATAGCAACAGCACTACGGCAACAACTGGAAGAATCAATCGAAATAATGGAGCATGAACAGATTATATCAAAACAAAACGATTATACTACATGGACTAGCAAAATAGTTATGATAAAAAAACCAAACAACAAATTTAGAATTTGTATTGATCCAAGAAAGGTAAACGAAGCTACCAACAGTTGACGAAATATTCACCGAATTAGCAGGTGCTAAGATTTTTTCCGTCTTAGATGCAAAAAACGGAATTTGGCAACTAGAACTTGACGAGCAAAGCAGCAAACTCACATCGCTGACGATATTTTAGTTTTTGGCAAGGGAGAAACTGAACACGAAGCACAACTTGACCATAACCAAACTTTAAAAAATTTGCTGGAACGACTTAGGAAAGAAAATGTGAAAATAAACAAAGAAAAAATAAAGCTGTGCCAAACAAATATGAAATTTTTTTGGCATATTATATCTACAGAAGGCGTGAAGCCCGATCCTGAGAAAATCAGTTCAATTGTGAATATGCCAAGACCGGTAGATAAGGAAAGACCGCGTTTAAGTAAGCAAATTTATACCAAATGCGTCACAGATAACAGAGCCATTAAGAAGAGTAACACATCAAAATAGCGAGTTTAAATGGGAACAAGAACAAGAAATAGCATTCAAGTAAATAAAGCAAGCTATAACAGAAACGCCGGTTTTACATTATTACAATGTAAAGAAACCACTAACAATACAAACAGATGCCTCGTCATATGCACTTGGCTGTGCTTTACTATAAAATGACCATTAAATAATGTATGCTTCGAAGACATTAACGCCAACACAACAAAATTATGCACAGATAGAAAAAGAGATTCTTGCTGTATTATTTGCTTGTAAGAGATTTGATCAATATATCTGCGGAAAGAATGATATAACAACAGAAGCGGATCATGCTCCGTTAATCAATATATTCAAAAAGTCAATGCTCAAAACAACAAAACGATTGCAATCAATGATATTGCAGCTACAAAGATACAGTTTTAAAATTGTGTATAAAAAGGGAACCGAAATGTACATTGCCGATACACTTTCGAGAGCGCCAGTAGAATCAAGTCTGAACGAAAAGTCATTTGAAATATTTAAGATTGAACAAGAACTAAACGAAATGGAAGAGGAAGCGAACAATGTTAGCTAAAATAAAAAATGCTCAAAGTAACGACGAAGAAACAATCAGCCTAGAAGAAATAATAAAAAACGGTTGGCCAAATGAGAAAAAGCTTATAGATCATAATCTAAAGAAATTCTGGCCTATGCATGATGAGCTTGTAACAAGTGAGGGGTTCATATTGAAAGGAATTAAACTGTTAATGCCAAAACCATTGCAACAAGATCTTCTTCAACGTCTGCATTACTCGCACTTTGGAATCGAAGCTACACTCAAACTAGCGAGAGAGTCAGTGTACTGGATTGGAATAACAGAAGATATTAAGAAACTTATAAGCGAATGTGACATCTGCAACATATTTGCCAGGAATCAACAGTGAGAACCACTAGTGATGAAAACTGTTCCTCAAACACCATTTGAAATTATATCTATGGGCATTTTCGAGCTAAACATAAACGGAAAGCAGAAACATTTTTTAATTACAGTTGATCATTACTCTGATTTTTTCGAAATAGATGAAGTGAATAGTTCATCAACTCAAGCAACAATCAGAGTATGTCGAATAAATTTTGGAAGATATGGCATACCAAGGAAAGTAATAACAGATAATGGAACAAATTTTACAAGTGCTGAATTTAAAAGGTTTGCATCTGACTGGGAATTTACGCACGAGACATCAAGTCCTCATCATCAACAAGCAAATGGGAAAGCTGAATCAGATGTGAAAGTTGCAAAAACACTAATAAAGAAGTCACTGCGGCAAACTCAGACTTTTACAAATCACTATTAGTATGGAGATACACTTCAAATAAAATTGGATCAAGCCCTGCTAAACGACTGTTCTGTAGATGGCTAAGATGGAACATCCCATTAACAAACATTTATCAAAAAGTAGTTACAATGGTAGCAGAAAACATAAAAAAAGTCGTAGTTATAACAAACGGTATTTTGACAGATGCACTAGAATGCAGAATAACCTAAAAATAGGCGATCAAGTGTATATAAAAATTTGTCAGAACGAAAATTGGAAAAGAGGAGTCATAAGAAAGCTGGCGGATCGAACATACTTAGTGTTGTCAAACGAAATAAATTATAAACGAAATTCAATACATATCAAGAGAGCCAAATATTCACCAAAATGTATACCAACAACATCATATGCAAACGAGGGGTTAGCATCGAATCAACACGTTCAACAGGAGGACTGTTCAGTAAGATTATCCTCATCTCAAAATGATCAACAACGAAGCTGTTATTCAAATATATCGTTGGCTCAATACCCAGACCAAAGTGTGATCGGCACGCAAGAGCTAGAAGAGAACTTGCCGCCTGAAGTCGAGAATGCGCAGCATCCAAATAATCAGACTAGAGAAAGACCACAACGTCAATGTAAAATTCCTTTAAAGTTTAAAGATTATGTATATCGGATATCGGTATATCGAAATTCATACAGTCCTGTCGAAGAATGTTTTAGTCTCAAGCATAATGTTACACGAATAAAGAGCTCTGAATATAAAACATAACAATGTCCGTCTATATGTGAGGGTCTGTTCAGACATACATATGTTACATACATATGTTACATATGTACATGTTATCAGTATGGTCATGTTTCTAGTGATGGCTTGGCTGACTTAGTCGGGCGAGGGAAAGTAAATTCGCTTCAAGGTTAGATAAAATCCTACATTGTTAACTTTCAACTAGTTTGGTATTCACAATGTACCCGTGTTATGCAATTTCAAGGAAACATAATCAAATCCAGGGTGGAACTGCATATGCCGATGGTAAGAGGCTATCCAATTGTCAATATGCGAACTATGGATACAGTATCAACTTAGACTTCCTCTGGCATCCGGGCTCTGGTACAGGTGACCTCCTTTCCCGACTACTCTGGGAATCTTATGGAACCTTTAAATACAAACGTGCCTGATGCGACTCTGAATGCCTCAAAGGTAGACCTTCATGATCACGCCAAGCAGCATGGAGACTGAGGTCAATTCAGTCATGCAAGTTTCGGGAACGGTACATCCTAGCGTCAGTGAGTAGGTATCTGAGGAAAATCTGTCCGATCCAAATCGAAGACGATGATTGTGGCCGTACTCCAGATCGTCACTCCAGACGACAGTGCAGAACAGCACTCTAGCAAATCTGGCTTAGGTCCAGGTTTTGGAATTTTCTCCTCTAAGGAGAGGCGACGCTTCGAACCGAGTATGCCAAAGCAATATATGGGCCAAAGGGTAAGCGAAAGCTTCATATAGCCGTGTCGCGAATAGCTCAATGTTCGGACATACTCATTACTTTCCTCCCAGGATTCAGGGTGACAGAATAGCTGGGGCTTGCGCTAAGAACGAGAAGAAATCCTAGGAAAACTGCCTGGGAAAAGTATGCATCAAAATTAACGGATGCCATTGTTAGGCAAGGAGGCAGAGTCCGTAGACACTCCTTGGAGCTCGAATAAGCAGTAAAAGACTTGAATGTAGCAATTATTCAGTCATTTGAAAGCGCATGTCCTATGGTTAAAGATAGGCGTGAACGGGACGCTTCATGGTGGAACGAACGCCTACAAAGACTCAGGACAACCGTCAGAAGTCTGTACAATGAAGGCAGAAGAATAAACCTATGGGATGTATTTACCACAGAGCCCATAAGTTTTAATAAAGAAATAAGGAAAACCAAACGCAGAAACTATAGAGCTTTCTGCGAGGGGATAGTAAATACTGTGTCGGCAGCCCGAAACTTACGGGCAATGGCCAAGACACAGGCTGAGAGGAATATCTCTTTCCGTAGACCGGATAACTCCTTTACGGAAAATGAGGAACGAAGAATTCAGTTACTCCTGGAAACACTTTGCCCAGGAGGCACAGAAGTCGCTAAGTTTATGAAGAAAAACTTATGTGGGCAATATCTACTTTCAAAGCCTTCAAATCGCCGGGAGTAGATGGAATATTCCCAGCACAACTGCAGAACGGGGAAACAGGGATACTCTCAAAACTGCATAAGATTTTGAGCATCAGACTGTAACTAGGTCATATCCCAACTCCTTGAAGAAAGGCCAGAGTTGTCTTTATCCCTAAGGTGGGGAAAAAGGATGCAACCCTACCCAAAGCATACTGACCTATCAGCTTAACATCGTTTTTGTTAAACACGATGGAGAAAGTGATAGACAAGCACGTTAGAGAAACTGTATTGCATTGGAGACCTCTATACCGAGACCTCCATGCATTCAAGGCGGGAAGGTTGATTGACATCGTATTGCTTACCCTGGCGGGAACAACTAAGGTTCGCTTGAATGAAAGGAGGTCAATTTATGTGCCTTCCTGGACATTGAGGGAGCGTTTGACAATACGAGTCACGCAACAAAATGTAAAGCACTAGTAGATAGGGGAGTGAACTCAATCATAGTGAATTGGACACACTCGTTACTGAGGTGGACAACTGCTGAAAAGGGCATGAATAGACCAGCATCAGGGTATAAACAGTTGAGGGTTGCCCTCAAGGGGGAGTGCTTTCTCCCCTTCTATGGAGCCTAGTAGTAGACAGCCTACTATAAAGATTAACTGAGAATGGCATACGATGTCAAGGGTATGCGGATGACTTAGTCATAATGATAAGTGGGAAATTTGAAAAGACACTCTGTGATATAATCAACCGAAGACCCAAAATCACACAAGATTGGTGCGGTGAGGTGGGGATTAACATCAACCCTGCCAAAATGGTCATTGTATCATTTACTAGGAAGTACAAGCTCCCTAGAATAAAAGAGATTAGGCTCGGAGGGGTTGCAGTGAAGCTTAGCAACAAGGTTAAAAATCTGGGAGTAACACTGGAAATTTGGAGAACATGGTCTGGCTTTTCAATATGGTAGTGAAACCAATACTACTATATGTTATAGTCACGTGGGGAGAGAGAGCGAGCCAGGTGACAGCCACTAGGGTGCTCAACTCCCTACAAAGAATAGCGTATGTATGCATCACAGGGGTAATGTGCACGTGCCCAACAGTAGAGTTGGAAGCTATTCTGGATTTAACACCACTTCATCTAGAAATCGAATACAAAATCAAAGAAAAGACTAAAGAAACAATTGCATGTTTTGGGGATATAAAACTCACCCTAAAGTAAATTACCCTCTTCACATTCTTACTGATTGTGAAACTGTAGCTAAAAGCAGACTGCTAGGTAATCACCTTATTAGAAAGGAGCAACTGAAAAGTTATGATCCTAGGGCAGGTCATCTAACTCAGTGGGACAAACCATAGACGTTTAAGGTGACAGTTTTATATGTCCCTACCATAAATAATAATAATAAATACTGGCCGAAACTGCTGCAAACATGTGCAATAAGACAGTGCGGCAAACTGCAACGGCTTGCATGCCTGATTATGTCGGGTGCCATGTGAACATGTCTCACTGTCGCAATGGAGGCGATCCTCAGGTCTACCTCCGCTGCCCATTTTTATTCAATCCTCAGCAGCAACAGAGGCTCTTATACTTCAGACTGTAAACAGTCGGACGTTCACTCTAGTATACGTAAACTCATTCCTGGTATCGAAATCTGCTACATTTCAGATTGTTTGACCACGGAATTGCTTTTCGGCAGACGATTCTCAGTTTTCCAGTTGTCAGTCTCAGTCTGATCGACTGGGAGGAGGACAGCCCACTTACTGGACCATCTACGATCAATTGGTTCACTAATGGTTCACTTACCAATACGGGCAAAGGTGCTGGTGTCTTCTGCATAAACACCAGGATCTTTATTGCCATGGGTGCCTGGCCAACGGTTTTTCAATCTGAGGTCCACCTGACCATCATCCACTGAGATATCACCTAAAGAAACTAGGTCTCTCCTCAGAAATAGAGTGGATATTCTATCTAGAGGATGAAGAAACTAGTTTACATCTGCTTTGCGATTGTCCGGCCTTGGCCAGACTCAGATTTGAGCAGATGAATAGACCTTTCACTACATCTGATAAGGTCAGAAACACCTCGTCTGAGGTTATTCTCCGTTTCATAAAAGAGACGGAGAAGATCATAGATTCCTGTCGCAGCACCCGTTTCTGATAGGATGGCACTCCGACGTTCTAGTTCTGACAGGGAAGCTGCTTGAGCCTGATTCGCAGTGACCACTTGCTTGGACCAGGTACTACGTCACACACTGGTTTTTTTGTTAAGTTTGTTAAATCTTCACAATGGTTTATTCCAATGAGCCAGTTAGCCCTAAGTGAAATAGTCAATTGATAGATATTATAACCTGGCCTTTCTTGGAGGATGGGACATATCCAGAAGTGGAAACTTACTGATTGACATTTCCTTGGGAATGGCCAAAACCGATTCCCTTGCAAACGGCCCAAGCAGCTCACAAACACCCCTTAGGTCATATATCCCCTGCGTAAGCCCCTCAATTAGGGTTTGGTGCGCCGGGTTTGGTTACCGACATTTCAAAATAACATTTCCCAGTGAAGACATAGAAGAAGCTTCGGATACTATCCTCATATGACGACCAGCGCTAACGTTCTAGGGACCTTTATTTACCGATATGCACCTGGAATATCCTATCCCTTAATAGGGATGGTGCCGATATACAAATGGTTGATGCCCTCAACAAATTCAAGGCTAACATCACCGCAACACAGGAAATGCTGCTCAAAAAACGCATCCTGTAACAAATGTACAAATGTAATGTCAAAGATGATTTCATGTACAGCGACGCGCGGGACAGATTTTGTGATCCGTCCAGAGCTCCGTATTTCGGAGGACTTTGCAAGGTGGCCGTGATGTCGGTGAAGCACCATATAATTCGCGCCATCGGTGGCACTCTACTCAGCAGGTACGAACTGGAGACTGTCGTAATCGAGGTAGAGACGGTGTTGTCGCGGCCGATCGTGGCAGACAGCACCAACCCCAACGGCAACGAAGCCGTCACACCAGCCCACTTTCTGGTCGGCAGAACGCTCGCAATGCTGCCACGCATCGAGAGCGACGACAAGCTGTCTTACTTACACAGATGGCGGCTCGTATCCGCGATCAAGGAGAGATTATGGACCAACTGGTTGCGAGACTACCTGCTGGCGTTGAAACAACGCCAAACGTGGACGAGGGATACTCGCAATATAGAAGTCGGAGCAGTAGTAATAATCCACGATTACGACAACGTGCCGGATCAGAATCGGATTCTGGGAGTCATCGTCAAAACAATCGCAGGATATGATGGCAAAGTGAGAGTAGCTGAAATGAGGTACAATGCTGGCATTTTTAAAGACGCCATACATCGCTTGGCCGCATTACCAGTTACATAAAGCGTAGTGGCATTCAACGCGGCCGATAATTGGTTATTTCGCTTAAGCTTATGTTGCTTCTAATATTGTTACTCAAATACAAACTTCAAACTGTCTGGTCACCTTAATCATGGTACATCTATTTGTATTCAATCATAATAGCTCTCATTAACTCTCTTATATTAGTTGTTTTATTCATTATTCTTTCACATTGTATTACACACACACATGCATATATATTGTAAAACATTGAATTTGAGAGGCAAGCGTCAGTGGAAGCTCTGCTTAATAAATTAATACCAAATTGATCGTTGAAGTTTAAACTGTTTTAATTCAGGCAAACGCCCACCGTAAAAATAACAATCGAATAAGTGTTGCATCAAAGTCAATATTAGGTTGAAATGCAATGTGGTGTCTTTTTATGTTCAGCCGCTTAACATGCATAGACTCATGGGCGGGGACTGTCCACTTTTTGGGTAGCCCCCATACAAACCTACTGCCCATATTTTTGTGTTTTTTTATGAAAAAATCTTTATTTAAATTAATATTAGCTTGAAATTCGATTCGGTGGATTTTAGTGGACAACATATACTTCATATACATATACAAATGGGCGTGTCCCGCCCACTTTTTGAGGTACTCCCATATAAACCCACAGTTCACTTTTTTCCATTTGTATGGAAAACGTCAATTTCAACATGAAATTGGTTATGGCGGCATCTTACTACATCGCTTCATACACATCTACCTTTTTATGTTTTACAGTACTATTTAAAATTTCATATGAATGGTATTAGAGCTTCGGTTAAACCGAAGTTAACGTTTTTTCTTGTTTTGTTTTATTGTGGGAAGAATGTAAATAGGGTACGGACGAATGTATTTTTTTTTTTTCAAAAGTATTGCATCGATTATAGGAAGAAACCAGGTAACGCACTCGGCCAATCACAAAGACTCTCTCTCACAAAGCTTTCTCTCTCAGCTTTCTAAATTTTCTAAAAAAAAAAGTAAAAGTGAGCGACGGCATAGGAATAAGCAATTGTTGGAAATGTGTTGTTTTGGTTTAGCGCTGCTGTATACATTCAATGAAAAAGAGGAATATGATTGTCCATTTTCTTCCACTTTAACGATCGAATAATTTAGTAATGTAGCGTATTCCGCATAGCTGCTATCTTTTTTTTTTCTTGCGGTATAGAATAAAATAGAAAAAATTATCTCTATCTCTGTCGTGCTCTAAAGTGCGATTCATATTGTAGAGCATTCGGTCGAGCAGCTCGACGGTAGGTTCGAAACTGTTGTGGGCGCACTTACAAACATGTTGGTGAGCATCAGATGAGTGTGTTTTTGATAGCATTTTTGTTGGTAAAATTTTATACGATTCAAACAAATATATAAAACAAAATAGAGAACGAATTGATACACCAACAAAAATTCTTTAAAGACTGTTTATTATTTAATTGACTAACTGTCTACTAATTATAGCAAATAAATTACTCACTTATTGCCGTTCTCTTATTGGGTTCAAATGAGAGCACCCAAAGTGTTAATCATTTCTGAGTAATAATTTGTACAATGTGCCAAAATACAACCAATGCAAAGGAACTAATTCACATTCTTGTTTTTCACGAAGGTGTTCGTCCCTACGGCTGGACGCGTTGATTTAGAAGCGAAAGCATTCTTTTGTGACAATCCTGTATTATTGATATTTTTATAATTGTGTGTAATTTAAGACACAAGGTCGAATTTCAACCACTGGGAGAACTGTAGTTCATATAAAGAACTTATAAAGTGACATAAACGATTCGGACATTTAAATATGAAAACAGTATATCTGAAAAGTGGGTGATGTGTGCCATTCAATTCGTCGGATTCAAAAATAAAAGATTTATTAGAAATTGTGAATAGCGCCGTTTGTGGCCCAATAAATGTCAAGACATGATGGACGATTACTTTAGATATGCGTTCGTGTATTTTATTAAAACAAAGTAAAGGTATTCAATGTGTTTGAAATATGACTGCAAATAATGACTATTTGTTTTTAATAAAAAAATCATTCACTTATAGTAACTTTAAGACAGCGAGAAATATACCAATATTCATCTTTAAGGATCATTTATGCATTTCACCATTATTTAAAGTTTTTCTGGTTTTATAGATTTGCTCACAAAATAATGATTAATTTTTAGTTATACTTTACTACTCAACCAATAATCATTATTTTTGAGCAAAAAAAATAAAACTCAATTTTATTTCAGCAATTTTTTTTTAATTAAAAAACTGAGTATTATGGTTTGTCTTGGCTTACTGACAAAATAATAATAATTTTTGCCATTATTCCCTAAGAAAAAGACGAAATTGCAACTTGAGTTTTATTTTTGAGCAAAAAATAGATAGAGTAGTAAAGTATAACTAAAAATTAATCATTATTTTGTGAGCAAATCTATAAAACCAGAAAAACTTTAAATAATGGTGAAATGCATAAATGATCCTTAAAGATGAATATTGGTATATTTCTCGCTGTCTCAAAGCACTACGTAGATTTTATTTATTTTATTTATATTACCTACTTAGTGCTCAAAGTTACTATAAGTGAATGATTTTTTTATTAAAAAAAAAACAAACAAATAATCATTTTTTGCAGTCCCTAGTTTCTTAAATAAGATACAGGGTATACAGGGGTCGATCATACTCTACAGCAGCGTGCTTGTTTAGTTTTATTTTCAATAGTGCGCCGTCGTTTGGCGATGTTGTTTTGTTGAGATCCGAAAGGAAACTACTGCCTTTTTGTAATGGTATTTTAGCATTTCAGCTTGCGGTCACACTGTACATGCAACAGCTGATTCATGTGTGTGGATTCTTGGGGCTTTGGTGTCCAACTATAATATATGTTATCATATAACAGCAGTGAAAATAGAAAACAGTTTGTCTGCATTAATTGTGGCCATTCGGTGCAGGAGTTATGCAAGAAATACAGCAATGCCTTGAAGACTGCCCTATGTGTAAGTAGTTGAATGCTTTTGAGGTGTTGATAAAAAAGTAATTTTTCATTTCATAGGATAATTGCGGTCAAGTAGCAGACAAGTATATAGAATTTGAATCGTTGATAATATTAATCGATGCAATGCTTTTGTCCCAAAAAGCTTTTCGTCATATGATTTTCAATGCTAAATTCAAGGTGTGCATTTGAATATGTTAACACAAATCGAATGTGCATCTTTCTAACGTATCGAATCGAATGTTTTCAGTTGTACTGGAAGTTGTCGCTTGTGCTTTTGCTTCTAGAGTCCTTTGCTTTATGGCGCAAAAAACGTAGCGAGGATACGGTACCAAATCGCCATGATTTGGTACATGAAAAAGGCTTCTATATATGTTCATTACAGAACCTTGTGGGTAAGTCGATAGTATGTATAATTTGCTGGTTAATCTGTAACTTTTAAATTATCATTGTACCGCAGATTACCTGATCATAACGGTGCTTTTGCTCTTACTTTCTTTAGTTATGGACGCTCAGAAAGTGTTCAGCACTGGTCTAAAGGACTATACCTTAACACTCCTGAAAGCAGTGTCGATTTCAAATCTTTCCAAAATATTCATCTTGCCAATTTTAGTCTGGCGTGACAACACTACAGATTTAGGTCGTGGTATACACTATATACTCGTCATGGGCCATCATCTTTGCTCACTGGTGCTTGTCTACAGTGTGGTTAGCGGAGCAAGCGCCGGAGCTACTAAGCGTTGGTTTACTGCTCTCATTGTGTTGCCTGCATATTTATTCAAAGAATATCTGAAACTCGCCGCTTCCGTTTATATTGAAGCGTACTTTTAAACTTATTGGAATTTTTCTGTGTGAGAAAAAGAACTGCGCAAACTACAATGTATTTTAATATTAATGCAATTTATTATTTTATTTTGTATTACACTAGAAATATATAATATACTGAACTCTTCATACATATGTTTTCGTTTGATTCTTACGCGACGTAAGATTGTTTGTGGGTAAAATACAAAATTTGTTTTTGCTATTGTTGCTGACTTGTCCTATCCTTATGAAGTACGCGATCACTTAAATCGGATTAGTAGTATTCCGCAATGGTTCTATGAAACACTATCCAAATATACTTCACACGATATATACATATATATATATATACATATATATATATATATATATATATATATATATATATATATATATATATATATATATATATATATATATATATATATATATATATATATATATATATATATATATATATATATATATATATATATATATATATATATTAGCAGGGCTATCATGTGGACACATATTTATTAGATCAAAATTGTATTGAACAGTTCCTAAAAGAGTACACAAAAACTAAAGTAAGAATGCAGTTAAAAATACCGCTCCGAAGCTAATAATAAAACTTTAAAAAAAGAAACATTTAACCTATAAATTGCTTTTTAAATCAAATTTTGATATTGTTTTTTTTTTCGATTATACATTCTTTCAGCTGAATAGAGAAATTGTTGTACGAAGTTTCGGTAATATTATGGAGAGTTTTTCACTTTACATTTAAGAATAACAACGATGTTCTATGTAAGTCAAGAAGGTTATAGTAAGATTTTAAAGCGAATTTTTTTAGTTAAGCTGTGCTTGATATAATCCAAACAAACGGAATTCTTACCATTTTTTTTGGAAACGGCACTTAAATTTACAGCAACATTATGTATTCCCTCTTTTGTGTTTTTCGAATAGAAGGCAGTTGCAATATATGTATGTATGTAAATATGTCAATTGAGTCTTGTGGCGAATAGCGCGTACATTTGGAACATATGAACTTAAAGATTGTATTCTTAACTAGAGCTGCGCATACTTTTTGTATTGGCAGTTTGTGTCGCTTATAAGCGACATTGTCGGCATCCATTACGCCCCATTTTCGGGAGTAAATAAAATTATGAAGTCATATTCCATGATGAAGACGACGAGCATGAGGAGCAGTCATCACTTTCTGGTGTAGTATTTGTGGTAACCAGCTTCGGGCCCCAAATACGCACTGTTGCATCGTCGCTGGCGCTCGCTAATAGGGACGGATAGACAGGGTTCCACGACACACAATTGACTGTTTTTGTATGACCGGCTAACTTTGCGAGTGGTTCTTCACGTCTGATGTGCCAAATGCAAACTACTTTATCTTCACTGCCGCTTGCAACGAAGCTCTCGTTTACTCCGCCGAAACAAGAATGAATAGCAAAATTGCTCTGACGAATGCCCTGAAAACTTCGCACCAGACATTTGTCTTCAATGTCCCAAAGATGCAAGCCTTGATTTGAAATATTTAGCAGCGCAAGACGATCGGCGGCATTAATGCTAAATGTCATTATGGGATGCAGCTCCTTAAGCACATCGCTGTCGGAACGCGGATTATCAAAATTGTAGCTAAATCAAAGAAAAGTTTTCGATTATTCACTGGATTTATTTACTCGAGACTAAAACTTACCCTCTTATACGGTAGTGATTATCGGACGCTAATATAGTCTTGTTATCTGCTCGATAGGCAACACTGTTGACGCGGACACCCTCCCACGAGTCCAGTATGGTACCATGTAGGTCACAAAGATAAAACTGACCCTTCTGTCCGCCGCACACAAACCGTGTACCATCACGATTGAAAGTACCACACGACAGACTGTCATCCATCGATTGTGAAAATTTTACAACCAACTTGCCATCGTCCACATTCCAAATGTAGACTTCGGGTGATTCTTCTGTACCACCGACCAAAAGCAACTTGGAATCTGGGCTCCAGTTAACAAAACTGACACTCATCTGTGTTTGGCCATCAAGTATGCGGCGATGTTTTAGTGTTAACTTGTACGGATCTACATCCCAAATGATCACAGTAGAATCCTTGCTTCCAGTGGCCAATTTTAAACCATCCGGCGAAAATTTGCAGAACCAAACTTCGTCGCAATGATCGCTCAGTATTTGTATTGTCTGCATGGGAAAGCCTTCTGTGGCGCAGCAGTGGTCTGTTAAAAGCGACACATTCTGCAGGTTTGTTTCCCAGGCCATGTCGTGGCAGGGGCAGTGTTGAGTCTGTAGCTCGACAGCCTGATGCAGCAGCGCACGCAGACGTCGTGGCGACATCATTACCGATGGAGGTAAAAATGTCTGCAGCCGTTCCATGACCAACGCGCGCGAGAGTATACCCTTGCCTTCCCACTTAGCGCGATGGTAGAGATCATGGTTTGTGGAACACATCATGTATGAAGAGAGTTGATGCACACGAGAAATATTGTGTTGAAGGGGTGTCAGTTCGTTGCGGAGCACATTTAGTGCATCCAAAGGATTGCCGTCGTCCAAATGTTCCAAATACTTTTGCTCTAACAATATGAATTTCATCTCTGTTATTGTCGAAGCCTTACCGTTGTTTATTAAAGGTTCCAGTTCCTAAAGATAGTCAAATCAAAGATAACTATATAGTTTATATGGGTTTGTATACATATTCGGAAAAAAAAACTAAATGTTTAAAGAATAGAACATTTTGGCTTTCGGTGGACTATTGTCTATGGGACATAATGCGATATGTAACGATCTTCCTTATGAACTTTATGAATGAAATAATAGATGTACCAGTCCTAAAAAATTGGAAAAAGGGCGTATTGGTATATGGCTAAAAAATTTCATATTTTTTAGAGTGTATTATTAATTAATTATTTGAACAAAACAATATACCTTTTATATAAATATGTGAGTAGGGTATAACAAAAGAAAATTCGAGAGAGAGAGAGAGAGAAAGTGAGTTGGAGAGAGTACAATCACACACAGTGATAATAAAGAGGAGCACATTTGTGCGGGTTATTTTTGTACATCTATGATACTCTAAAAAGTGATTTCACGCAGAAGAGAATAACAAAGAAATTAACCAACAGAACTAAACAAAGGCATTAATTGTTGTTATAACCTGCACTGGATCTTTGAAAAGGGGTATATTAGTTTAGTTAGAAAAAGCCGATGGAGATGCTATAAAGATAGTATAATATTGAGGAGCGTGATTAGCTGAGTGAATCTAGTAATTTTTGTATCAAGTGTTCTACACATATCCACTCCACTATTAAGTTTAATGTTGCTTATTTTTGTAACAGCACATGTGCATGAGCGAGATAAATAACTAAAATCTGGGTACATGATGCTGTATCTCTTTTTTATATACTTTTTCCACCGTCCGTCCCGAATAATTTTACAAAATTTCACTACTATTACTATACTATACTACGACTTGAAAAATTTCCTGTTATCGTATATGTACATGCATATATATTTTTATTGTATACAATGAACAAGAAGCCTGTTAAAAAAAGGAACTGTAACTCGGGTATGGAAATTTTCATTCCATGGCTTGTGAGCAATTGTAAATCGGTCACTTACCTGTAAATCTGCGTCCGCTTTGGACCATTCGCCCGACAATACATGCTCCCTAAATTTTGTAGCAGACGGGTGCTCTAGATAACAGCCCGACTCGCTCATTAAAGTTTTCACTGATTTATCTAGGCCGATATCCTGCAGATATTGACCGATGAGACGAATAATCTCCTGATTTGTTTTATCCAGATGCATATTGAAATTGGTGGTGACGTTTGAAGATGCTGCATCGTGGTTATTCTGGCCACCTAGAGCCGAGCTGTTGTTGTTAGCTGCGAATCCGTTGTGCTTAGTGTCTGAATGTCCATTTGTAGAGTTTCCGCTAGAAACTGCCAAATCTCCTCCACCCCCTAGAACACCACGAACATCACCATCAGTTGTGGGTACCGTGGCAACAGCCGACCCACCCGACGATGATGAGGAGGAGGACAAAGGATTTATGGTCGAATTTTGCATATCACTGCCGTGACTGTCTTTGTCTCGATTGCAAGGGTTGCTTTGTTGTGATTCTTTTTGTTGTCGTTGTAGTCTGCTTGATTCACAATTGTTTTTGTTGTTTCTTAATGATTCACTCTTCAAGTACCTCTCGCGATTGTGTTTTGCTGTGTTTGTACTGTTCTCTTGTAATTGTTGAGCTGCGCGCGAAGTCGACGCTGCATTCGCGTCTATCGACACCAACGAACTGATATTTGTTGTAGGCAATACTGCTGCTGCTGCGGCTGGTGATGAAGAACTCGATGCTCCTGCTGCTCCTGAACGTCGTCCCTTTTTGCGCGGCGGCTGGTCCTCGGATGAGGCACCTGCAGCAGCCTTCTTGTTATTTCTATCAATTTTGAGTACTTTCTTGGAACACGCTCTATAACAAGCAGCCTCTTCGCTACACTCACTACTAACACCAGACTCGCACTTGTGGACTTATTTGGTGCGCTACGTTCTCTCCAGCTTTCTCACACAGATAGGTTGCCGATTCACTACTCTTTTGATTTGCAGTTTAATGAGAATCGAACCCGAGTGATTTTCAGCTTTAGTGATTTGGTCTTTTTGCGTCGTTTGTAATTTTTGTTGTGTGCTTCTATGCAATGATTGCAATTGTTGATAACAATTTCAGCTCCAGAGAATCTTTTTTTTTTTATATGTATATAAAAGTATTAATATTAAACTTTTACACAGTGCTACAAAACAAAAAAAAAAGAAAAAAGGTATACTTTTAAGGTGGCCTAATGTAGTAGTGTACTGTATTCGCAAATAAAAGTTCTCTTATTTTTCTTTCCAAAACTGCTAATTTTTAAGATAATAATGGTGTTATGACACGAGCTAAATTTAGTCTAAACTTTATATGATTTTGTTGTCTCAATTGATCTATAATTGAATTTGGAAAGGAAAGAACTTTGCGTATTTAGCTGAAATTTTGCTGAGTTTTTTTAACAAGGAACGATAAGTTCAATGCTGTATAACGCAATATAAGCTGTCTCTCAGTTTTGAGCAGCTAAAATCGTATGTGGTCAATATGATTTAGATTCTGAAAATTGAGAAGGCCTCTGGTGATGTTTAGTGATACAAAATGGATAATGATTTGTTGTTGATATACATATGCAAAAAATTTGGCTTTAAACTAAGAATTTCTTCTAATTGACTGTTCCAAAGAAATGAAGAGGGTAAGAAAATATACATACATACAATATATGAATATGCATTGCAAAAAAATAGTATTTCTATTTTAAATACCCACATAGGTTTCACTCATAAGTTGTTAAATTATATATGTGACGTGGATAGCAAATTACATACAACTATTCTCCGAACGACTCCAGTTCAATTTAGAGTAACTTCGACCCCATATCACCAAGCAAAAAATTATGAGATATGCAGAAAGATTGCAAATTACTTCGCGATATTTTGCTACTGCTAAATTAAAAGAAATTGGTATTGAAATCCTACGCACGTTTGCATTAAATGCCATCGATTTTGTTTGTGCAGCGCACTTTCGATTGTAAAATCAACAAAAGCATCGATTAAAATAATTATATTTTTTCTTTCAAGTTGGAGCCTTTTAAAAGTTTTTTTTTTTGGGTCGGCTGTTTTTAGTGTGACTACAATAGCTTATTCGCTCGCACTATCATACCGCACTCCTTTTCCAATACTGTTTTTTTTTTTTTTTTTTGATAAAATTTAGCTCGTGTTATACCGGCATAATTGAATGAACCTTAAAAAGAGTTTTTTACCAACAAAATTTTAAATTTTTGTTAGTAAAACAATATGCAATAAAATTTTCAAAAATGCGGAAAAGTTGAACTCTACTAAACGTACAACCAACACTAGATCACTTTAATAGTATAAAATTTCTGTAGCACCGTGTTATATGTAGATTGTAAGTATATTTCTTTGTGAAATGAATATATTAGTAAAACTTCAAAGCGCGCTAGGTTGCTGTAGATTTCTGAATTAATAAATATTATATGTACATATATAAAAAAATGCTGAAAATAATTGTTTTTTACTTGTAATTTTTTAAAATTACTGCAATTTACTACCAGTAATAATAGTTTATTTTTAGCAGAATGCGTTAGTTTATAAAAATTTTCTATAGATTTTTTACGTTCTTTAAAATGAATCAAACTACATTGTGAAACTTTTTTTTTTAGCGATTTGAAAGAATATTTTTGATATATATTTTATCACGGTGTTAACAACAATTTACTGAAAATCAATTCTCGAAATTAAGTTTATATTTTAACACACTAAGGGCCGTTCTCTCGACTTACCGATAATTTAGAAAATACGAATTCGCAAGATATGCTATATGCGGAATAATATTAATTAGTGCATGTCACGATTTCACAATTATAATAAATCAATTTTGAGTAGCCTTGGACAATATTTGAAGAGGTGGACAGTCCAATTGCAAAAACGTAAATACAATAAAATTATAAATTAGCAGAAAAAAAATGGAATTTATAAATTTATTGGGTCGCCGAACTCGGCGTTACGGTTATAGGCTTAATAAGAGTCGTGACATTGAAAACTACCATAACGTTCTCACCGCGGTAAAGTTAAAAGCAAGTCATGAAAACGGCCCTAAATGGTATATTTTCTCACAGAAAATAGAAAAATGTCTAATTTATTTATTTTTCATTTCTAATAACCAAATATTTGAGTTTGACTCATCGAATCACCACGTGCAAGTCAAATTTCAGCTCAATCCGATCAGTGCTAATTGAGTTGAAAGGTTTGAAGAAAAACAAACTAACACATATTGTAAGTTAATTAAAAGCTTGTAAAAAAAACCTAATTGATTTGACCAAATTATTATTTATTTAATTCTATAATTTTTAGGAGTATTTTGCGATTTAACTTCATTGGAAGTTTGTACTATGAAATACATATTTTCAAAGTGAAGTGAAATAGCAAAATTCTTCTGAAAGTGACCAAACGGATAATTTTTACGAAACCGATTCCGATCAATTTATTTTGTCAAGCTGCCTCTTAGGTAGCAGAATACTTGTTAAATAAATAATTACAAGATTAAAAAAAAAAGAGATCAGTTTATTCGGATCGAAATATAGGACAGGAGAAATTTTTTCTTAAATTTTATTTCATAGCTAATTGCGTTTAAAAATATTATTTTTGGAACTATTTTATAATTTTTTGAAATACATAAACTGCGACATTATCTTGTTTCAAACTATCTTACAATACATATAGCAGCAGGTATGTTTTTGTTCTATTTACACTGTACGGTTTATATTGTTAAAAAAGTAGGAAAATAGTTTTCATCCCAAAACTAAGCATACCCTTTGGCCGTCCAGAGAAGAGTATACAAAACTGTGAACTTTGGACACATGAATTTTAGTAATCAGAACTTTTTTATTTGGTTCCATTGAGAAAATGTTGATGTAGATTGGTAGCATTGCAATATGGTTGTTTGAAACACACAGTCTATTAATATGTCTGCTACTAATGAGAGTGTTTGCAAAGAGATTAAAATCATACGGGAAGACAACAACAATAAAGTAAATAGCCCAGTCCTATTAGGGTTTCACCTCGGAATGAAAGATAATAAGCTGTAAATTGGTATAAACCTTTGTTTTGGCGTTCTGTATGTTGTCTCAAAAGTCTCATATAATATTGTATTCGCGCCTTAAGACATTCAAGGTCAAAGGTCGCGAAAATCAGTTTTCGCGAATATTTCGCTTTGTATACCTTAAATGAGATTTGGACCTATTATAAAAGTTGTATAGTATAAAATTCTCTACAACTTTTGTTTCAACGTTTTTTTCATACGATTAACCGTTTTTGAGATAGAGCGTAAAGAGTGCGCAGCGCATATATATGGCCTAATGCAAGGTCAAGTCAGAGTTATGGTTAATCGTATATTGTAAAAAGTTAATTTTTTACTAAAAAAATATTATTATTATTATTATTAAACAATGGCTATTATTTATGTACTAATTATTAATTATTTACATTTAATTAAAATACGTAACTTAATTATTTATATTCTCTACGACCTTTTTTTATTTACAGCCGGAGCAGATGTTCTATTGTATTCAAGGTCATTTTCTCTTTTAAGGGACCACTTTGTGTTAGCCAAGTTTATTCGTTAGTTTTAAATTGTATCTTCGCAAACGAAGGACGTACAATTTTAAGAGCTATGGCTGATTTGTGTTTTATATGTGATAGAGACTTCAGAAGGTGTTTCTGTGAATGTTGTATGTGGTTTACAAACTTTAAAAAACTTGCAAGTATTGCAAGAAATGATGGGCATATAGACTATTTGAATACTTTAAGTTCTCAGTGCATTTCGAGTGTCGAAAAGTGTACATTAGATATTGATTTGCTCGTTATTTTAATTGGACGTACGTAATCACATCAACAGGAAATTTTCTTTAAAAAAGTTGGCAAAGGCAATGTTAAAACACAGATATATTCTTCTAAAAGATTTGATTAATATCCTCTTTCTAAAAAATCACATCTTATTTTTACACGCATTTAGTGCCTGTGACACAACTACTCCGCTGTTTAAAAAGGGGGAAAAAAACTGTTACTAGAACTTTGGAGAAATTTACCGATTTGGATAAACTGGTTGAAGTATTTCAACAAGAAAAATGTCCCGTACAAACATTAATTGAGAATCTTGTTGGCATTATATAATGCTCCAAAATCTGAGGACAATATTGATCATTTCCGTAACACGCAATTAGTCAAATTAACAAAACTAAATAAACCTGTACAATTATCAACACTTCCACCAACAAGTGTAGCGGCTCATCAACATATCAATCGTAGCTACTACCAGATTCAAACGTGGTTAGGGAACGATTTTGAACCTCAAGAATGGGGCTGAATGCTGCAAAATGAACTCCTGGAACCGATAAGAACATTATTACCCCCAGCACCAGCTGGTATGCAGGAAATCGGGATTACAATGTTCTTTAGCTTGTAACCAGTGCAATGGACAAGCTTGCCTTAACGCTTATTCATCTAAATAATCTCGATGAACAAAGTGCATATGATCCCGAAATTCTGGAAGGTTTGGAGACGAATATCACCGACAACGAGGATGATGATAATGACTTAATGATGATGATAATGATAATGAAGAAGATAACTAACTGCCATTTGCCAATTATATATAAAATAGTTATATATAAGGAATTAAATATAAATAGTTAAGTATAAATAATTACATATAAATAATTAATAACACTAGTTTACAAATTTTTTTTATATACCCCTTTATTTAAGGGTAATTTCCGAAATAATTTGCTGCGTAGAATCCGAATCCGTGCTCAGAATTGAAATTTTAACTATAATCTCATAGCTGATAGTTGTGTCGCGCTCGTCAAATAGTTCGATTTATTCGTTGTTTAAGTTTTGTTTTGCACAAACGAAGTTCTATTTTTAGACATCGTCTCAAGCCGGTGTCTGTGACAGATAAACAATGATAAGAACAGCACTGTAGTTGATTTTGTAAAGACAATGGTTGCCCTGACAGGCAAGACATTGGCGTCGCAGTGCACACTGCTGCGCTTGTGCTCTTATCTCTTTTTGATCTTCTACTTTCTGTTCACATTTGTTTACATTTGTGATCAGAGGCAATTGCATAATTTTACTTAATTAAGTTATAGCTAATTGCTAGTCATGGATGACATAACTTCAAATCAAAACGCTGTTTCAACACCTTCGGAATTACGCGCTGAATTACGAGCCCAACGATTACGAACCCATCCCGATCTCACCAGCATTACCGGCAAACCAAGCACTATACTGTCTTACCACGAGCAGTACCGTCACTTGGGCCCCAACAACATGCAGTAATACTTGCACGATGCCAAGCTCTAAGTTCACGTCTGCCCAACAACAACAAGCAGTACTACTTCCACTTTGATGTTGTCCAACTGTAGGCTCACGTCTCCCTATAGCTTCACAACCACTCTGAGTGGCAGTATGTGCACGACCTCAATCAGTACGAGCCAAAATACTGAGGCTGTACCAAATTCGGCATATAATAATCCCTCTGTGATGCTACCAGAGTACAAGTTGAGGATTCAGATGCTTATCGTCGCTTAGTTAAATTTCTAAAAGAAAATAATGCGCATCATTACTCCTATCAACTGAAGGAAGATAAGGCTTTCAAAGTTATAGTTCGCAAACAGGCAAGCTCAACTCCTCAAAATAAAATCAAAGAGGCCTTCACCCAGCATGGACACAATGTCGTTCGTTTGTACAATCCTCCTGCCCGCAAGGTGATTCTGAAAGAACTAGGGATAGATGTGGAAGAACTGATACGCAACAATTTCTTCTTCGTTGAACTGGCCAGGGATTCTAATAACAGGGAGGCACTCAATATCAACTTTATTGGACGCCAAAGAGTTTCGGTAGAGATACCCAAGCAAAATCACAGATGCTAAGGTTTCGGGCACACTAAAAACTATTGCTGGAGATCATACATCTGCGGAAAATGTTCACAAGATCATCCAACAGTGCAAGGAAACCGCATTGGAAAATATCCTTTGTATTAATTGTGGAGGTATACATCTAGCCTGGTCTAAGAACTGTCGCATATTTAAAGATAAAACAGATGAACGAAGCCCAAAAAATCAATGTAAGAGAATACATAATCAAATTTTCGAATATGCAAGAATTTAAACCAGCATCTTTGGCGCAAGGGAACATCTCCTATGCAGGCGCTTCGCTTTCATAGAGCCCACCAAAATTACTCGGCCGGAACACCAGCGCAGATAAGAACAAAAACATTTCAGCTACAGGTACTTTTCTCAACTCGACCCAAAAGGGACCCTGGCAGCAAATGCCAGATGTCAAAAGCTCGAGACTGGAGGCGGCCATTGAAGCTCTCACAGCAAAATTTGATATCCTACAAGCCATGTTTAAGGAGATGCAGGAGACGAACCAGTTTCTTAAGCAAATGTGCCTGTCTCCTAAACACCAAAAAATGATGCCACACACACTTAGCCTTGGATGCTCGGGGAATCTCTGGGCATATTGAGGAGCTAAAGCTGTTTCTAACCGAACATTATATAGATGTTATGCTTATCACTGAGTCCTGGCTTCAGGAAAACATACACATCTACTTCCCCGGCTACAACATTCACAAAGGAGACCATCCCAGTAATAGACTAAGAGGTGGAGCGGCGAACCCAGTAAAACCGGAAATATCTCATTTTCCTTGCGACCCTGTAACGACGGCGCAACTGCAAATGACCTCCATTCAAATTGACTCAATCTCGGGTGATTTGGGAATTTCTTCTCTTTAACTTCCTCCAAAGATCCCATGGTCAGAAGCGGACTTCAACCAAATATTCAGTAATCTGAAAAGTAAATTCATTATTGGCGGTGATTTTAATGTTAAAAGCAGACTTTGGGGAAGTTGTAGAGGCGATGCGAATGGCAGCTGCCTTCAACACGCCGTACAAAGCTCCTCTGTTCAAATTCTGGCAACTGGTCAAGCAACAATACAAATCGATACAAATCACATACCCAGCCACATCCACTTATTTGTTTACAATGGACTGCGCCCAGAACATCTCAAGATAAGGACAGCATATCAGCTTTCTTCGGATCATCTACCAATAGTAGTTACATATGACTCTGCTCCAGTTATCACGACTATAATGGGTCGACTACTGCCCAGGGAAGCGAATATAGATGTTTGGAGAATACTCTGGATCTCAATCTAGAAATCTTGCTGCCAGAAGACATCGAAGATGCGCATGCGATCTTCCTGAATAAGGTCCATGCAGCTGCCCTTTGCGCTGCTCCGGCCCATCAAATACAAAACTCCCAAATCAGTCTCCCTAGAGCTATTGAGACGTTGCTGCTCATCAAAAGGAGGCTTAGGAGGCAGCATTGTCGCACTCGTGACCCTATAGTTTACAGGGTGTACCAGAGAGTATCAAATAGAGTAAAAAAACTGGTGATGTTACACAAACAGATGGAAAATAAACGCCTACTTTTTAATGTTTCCACTGATTCAAACCCTAAGCATTCACTATGGACTCTAGTTAAAAAATATAAGCAGCAGGTAGTCCCGAAATTTCCGATTAGAAAGCCTGACGGATCTTGGGCCAGATCCCCAAAAGAAAGAGCAGAGGCATTTGCAGAGGATCTAGAGGCCAGATTTCAACCGTTTAACACCAGCTCCACTCCACTAGTAGTCAAAGAAGAGTCAAACTGGCGCTTGAGAGTTCTTAGCAGTTACGTCCCCCGGCTGCACCCATTACTGTTGAAGAAGTTAATAGTCACATTTAACAGCTGAAAGCTAGAGAAGCTCCAGGTGAAGATGGCCTGGATAATCTAACACTCAAGGCAATGCCTCTTAAAGCTATAATGTTTCTTGTCCTATTATTCAACTCTGTACAGAGACTGGGGAATGTCCCGAAACTCTGGAAAAAAGCAACGATCTGCATGATACATAAGTCAGGTAAAAACCCATCCTCACTAGACTCATACAAACCAATCAGTCTATTGCCGACGACAGCCAAACTGTTCGAGCGATGGCTTCTGAAGCGCCTACTTCAACAGGAAAGCATCAAGGTCAAAATTCCTCCCTTTCAGTTTGGTTTTCTTAAATCTCATGGAACACCTGAGCAGCTGAATAGGGTTGTAAATTTCAACCTTGAAGGTTTTGAGGCCAAGGAGTACGTGGTTGCGGCATATCTTGACATAAGACAGGCATTCGATAGAGTATGGCCCAATGGACTTCTTGCTAAGATCAAGCCACTTCTGCCTCCTCAACTACTATGGATAGTACGCAGCTACCTTGTAGACCGGTCGTTCACTGTGGTATTAGATGGTGCGGAGTCCAGTGTGAGGACTATTCAAGCTGGAGTACCACAGGGCAGTGTTTTAGGGCCCACTCTATACACCTTCTTCACTCACGCTATGCGAATGATCTTCTCATCGCCACCTAGGCAGATGACACGACGATCCTGGCACTGAAGCAGTTTTATTTCTGAAGCCGCTGATATCCTGCAGCAGTACCTTCACAACTGTTAAGTATGGACAAAACGATGGAACATTGGCATCAATTCAAGTAAGTGAGCCAATGTGTCCTACGCTCTGCGCGTGAGCCTCTGTCCAGGTGTCTTCTTGCAGGGCCAGATGTTGGAACATCATAGCAGCTACAAATACTTGGGAGTTCACTTGGACAAGCATCTTACGTTTGCCAAGCATGTGTCCAGCATCAAAGCGACACTCAAAAACGGGATCTGCAAAATGAGATGGCTCCTAGCTAGTAAAAAGCTGTCTCTGGACAACAAGGTGAAATTGTACAAGATCTGCATTACTCCCTCCTGGTGATACGGCTTGCAAGTATACGGAATAACTGCTAAAACCCACCTGGGAAAAATCCGCATACTAGAAGCCAAAACCCTTCGACTAATTTGTGCAGCTCCTTGGTACTTAAGGACTGCAAATATTGAAAAAGATCTGGGAGTACCTAAAAAAACAGACGGCACTGTACATCCAGCGTTTAAAAAACCACTTAAACCCTCTCGCAAGACGACTTCTAAACTGGCGCACCATAAGGGGAAGGCCTATGAGAAGCCTATGAAGCGACATCACCCAATAGACCTAGCCACAAGACAAATGTAAGTTCATTTAATACTCTCTAACTGCAATTAATTAGCATTACCTAGCCCTTAGACTAAGTTGTATTAGAAGTTACGGTATAAATTTAATTTAAGTTGTTGTAAATAATAACAGAATAATTCAAATTAAAAAAAAAAAAAAAAAAATAACTTTTAAAATAAAGGGTAAGAGAAAATGCCGTTTTTCGGGTACATAACCTCAAATATCTCAAAATCCAAAAAAAACACGGATTCGGATTCTACGCACAAATTACTTCGGAAATGACCCTTAGCTTTCCAAGAACTAAACCATGTTGACCTGTGTAATTAGTACATAAATAATAGCCATTGTTTAATAATATTTTTAGTAAAAAAATTAACTTTATACAACATACGATTAACCGTAACTCAGGCTTGACCTTCATTAGGCCATATATGAATGTGCGCTGCGCACTCTTTACGCTCTATCTCAAAAACCGTTAATCGTATGAAAAAAAAGTTGAAACAAAAGTTGTAGAGAATTTTATACTCTACAACTTTTATAATAGGTGCAAATCTCATTTAAGGTATATGAAATGAAATATTCGCGACCTTTGACCTAGAATATCTTAAGATGCGAACACGATATTATATGAGACTTTTTATACCAATTTACAGCTTATTACCTCTCGTTCCGAGGTTGACCCCTATTTTTGGCTAAGATGACTGGGCTAAAATCCCCTCAGTCTTATGCAGACATAGCAAAACTTAAAGTTAAAAATAAAGATAAAGTCGTGCCTAATGTAGTTAAGAAAATTCCATTGATTGTACGTCCAAAAACGGTCACAAACGTCGGTCGTGACAAAGAACGATATGAACGCAAAAGTAAACCCGGTTGACTAAAATTTAAAAATGTTTCCGAGAGACAAAACGGTGTCGTTGTTATAGAGGCTGAGAATGAGGCTGATTGCGAAATACTTAAATCAGTGATAAGCGAGAAAATCGGGGATAATTATGATTTGCAAGTGCCTAGTAATATTAACCCTAGGGTTATAATTATTGGCATGAAAATTAAGCATGAAGATAGTGAACTCATCGACTTAATTAAGAAACAAAATGCTTGTGCAGATGACAAATCCTTAAAATTTATTAAACAGTTTGAATTTAAAAAACCTATCGGCAACCATTACAACGCTATATATGAAGTTAACCCGATTGTGTTTAATAATATCTTAGCGTCACAAAAAAATAAATATAGGGTTGGGAACGCTGCAACGCTACAAAGTGTACGATGGTGTTGACGTTATGTGCAGCTTTAAATGCAAAGGATTTAACCACATTGCTGCTAATTGCAAGAGTGAGGAAGTCTGTATTAAGTGCCATGGAAATCACAAATCGTCTGTTTGTGATAAAGAACCAATAAATAAATGCATAAATTGTGTCCGCGCAAATAACAAATTTGATCTGGGGCTTGACATAAGCCATTCGTCGGTATCTAAACTATGTCCGGTCTATTTAAATAAGTTAGAGGGTAAAAAGCGTAAAATCGGATATTACCAACCAAATCCTCATCTGCTTTTGTTTAACCCGCCATCTGCTAGTTCTGAGAGTTTACCTCGTCATTTTTGTTTATGTTACCAAAATGTTCGTGGTCTTAACACTAAATTAAACTATGTTTATCTCAACTGCATATGCATTCTATTTGACGTTCTGGTTTTTCAGAGACTTGGTTACAACCAGAAATTTTAAATTCTGAAGTTTTAAGTAATAAATTCTATGTTTATAGATTTGAACGGGTTGGTAGGCGCTGTGGTGCCATTAATAATATAGATAATATTGAATTCGTTGCAAGATTAATTCGTCAAACTTTTTTATTTCGTGTTCCTATATCCCGCGAAACACTTCAGATCATATTTATGGCTCTCAAGTTGAGCTTATTCAACAATTTTTAATAATAATAATAAGGACAGACGTTGGGTAGCATGCTACCAACAAGTGGCCCATCGACACCAGGACTAGTCCTGTTCCACAGCTACAGACTTAAGTCAGCTGCTTTAACTTTTATTTAAATAAAAAACACACAAAATCGTACAATAAAATATAAAGTTAATGTTAAAAATAGTACAAATTACAAAGTCAAGCATTGAGAACTGATAAAATGTTTTTTTTTTAATAAGTATAATTGCCAGCACACACTGAAAACCATGAACTGAGGAGCCTTTTAAATTCATCGCATATTACTCTAAAAAGGTGCAAAGTTTGAAATACAAAAGTTCAGTTTGAGAGGCACAAAATGCCTGTTTGGACTCTGCGGAACATATTAAATATTATTTAAAATGTAGGCAGAGTATGTTTCACCGTTTATAACTGTATGCAGAAACATAACACTTAATATCGGACGGCGGCTTTTTAACGAAGGTAAACCAAGTAGCTTAATACGGCTCGAATATGAGGGAAGACGATAAGAGGGATCCCAATTTAAGCTTCGCAAAGCAAAAATTAGGAACTGTTTCTGCACCGATTCAATTTTGGTAGAATGCACTTCGTACTGAGGATTCCACACAATGCAACCATACTCAAGGATGGGGCGTACTAAAGCAGTAAACAACAACTTAGTTCTATACGGCAGTCTGCATGCCATCAAAAAAGGCACTGATGATTCTTGATGTAAACTCCAAAACATTTGTATTAACAGAACGACCCTTGAGAAAGCCATGCTGAAAAAGAGAAATGATTGGAGCAGTATAATGTAAAAGATGTTTTGTAATAATTTTTTCGAACAATTTAGGGACCGCAGATAATTTTGCAATACCACGATAGTTACACATGTTCGATTTATCTCCTTTCTTATGAAATGGAATGATAATGGAATCCTTCCAACAATTCGGAAACGACCCACTTTTTAACGACAGGTTAAATAAGAACGTAAGAGCCTGGCACAAAGTATCCGGACAAAGTTTCAATACAGAATTCGGGATGTTATCAGGACCTGATGAAAAATTTAATTCAGCAGTTTCATTTCACAATGCACTGTATTGAAATCAAATAAACAAGTTGATGATATCTTGATCATTATCATTTTCGCCAAAGGTCATGGAAATGATCGAGTATTACGTTTAGTATTAACGAAGTCGAAAAATTACTTTGGATCCAATTTAATTATACACTGAACACTACAAAAACAATTAGCGTAAGCAACTTGGTTACTTTTAAGACAATCAATACGTGCGCAAGCATAGCGGGAGCAATCCGAGGCCTTTCTCGAGATTTTGAATTTCTTAAAAAGTCGATTTTTCTTATTTCTTTTATATTGATGTGATTTTGACCACCAATGTGACTTATTTGACATTTCACTTGTAACTGCAGACGGAACAAAATGAACGATCCAATCATTTCTCCGTTTCATGCATGGCTTTATCAAGGGTCGTTCTGTTAATACGAATGTTTTGGAGTTTACTTCGAGAACCATCAGTGTTTTTTCTGATGACATGCAGACTGACGAAATTTACACAGATTTTAGTAAAGCATTTGATAGTTTAAATCATAAAATATTGCTTTTTAAGTTATATAAAATCGGGTTTCACTTTAATTTTACTCAATAGATAAAATCTTGTCTTTGTGGGAGGAAACAGTGTGTAATTTTTAGATCAGCAACTTCTAAAATGATCAACGTCTCTTCTGGTGTTCCACAGGGTAGTTATTTAGGCCTAGCATAATTTTTGCTGTTTCTAAACGACCTCCCGTCTGTCATTTTCAATGCGAAAATATTAATGTACGCGGACGATGTTAAACTTTTCCTTCATTTCAAATTGCAAGCTCAATCCTCATTATCCTCAAATTTTATTTAAATGACAAAAAGTGTAAATGTATGTCTTTTCATAGACGTAACCCAATTGAATCGTCTTATTGTATTTGCGGCATCGCTCTTGAAAAAGTCGAAACGTTCTACGATCTTGGTATATTAATGGATCCTAAGTTGAACTTTAATGCCCATATATACGTAATTCCTCATAGTGATTCCGCAAATTATCTTGGACACGATATAAATCGGAGAGTAACTTGGAAAAGTCATATTAAAGGCAAGACAAAGAAACTCAACATAAAAACAAAAAAAAATGTATTGGCTGCTTGGGAGAAAATCGCAGCTTAGTTTAGAGAACAAAGTTGGGCTTTATAAGGCTATTTTAAAGCCTGTGTGGACATATGCTATCCAATTATGGCGAACTGCAAGCCAATCAAATATTGAAATTCTTCAACGATATCAGTCCAAAACGCTTAGACTTATTGTTGACGCCCCCTGGTTTGTGGCTAATGACCAAATTCACAAAGATTTAAATATTCCATACATTAAAGATGAAATACGTAGAATAAGCACAAGGTATGTTGAGAGACGACATGATCATTTAAATGATTTGGCAATAGGCCTACTAGATAATAGCGATACAACTCGAAGACTTAAAAGAAATCATGTGTTAGATTTACCTTTTAGAGATTAAATTTTGTATATATTGTAAATAAACTCTTAATTATAGAATTTTGAATATAATAGCTGTTCTCACTGGAGTACAGCTATTTCTGTTATATTATGAACTTTCAACTAATTTACTTATTGTCTTATTGATAGATGGTAAATTAATAAAACAAAAAAAAAAAATATATATATACGTAATGGTAAATAAAGCCTCTTCGATGCTGGGCTTTGTTAAAAGGTGGTCAAAAGAGTTTGTCGACCTGTATATAACTCAGTTGTTGTTCACTGCTTTAGTACGGCCCATCCTTGAGTAAGGTTGTATTGTGTAGAATCCTCAGTATGAAGTTCATTCTACAAAAATTGTCTCCGTGCAGAAACAGTTCCTAATTTTTGCTTTGCGAAACTTAAATTGGGGTCCTTCTTATCGTCTTCCTTCGTATTAGAGTCGCCTTAAGATACTTGGTTTACCTTCGTTATAAAGCCGCCGTTTAATGTTAAGTGTAATGTTTCTGCATAAAGTTATATCCGGTGAACCTAACTCTGCCTACATATTAAATAATATTTTAAATAATGTTCCCAGAGACCAAACAGGCATTTTGTGCCTCTCAAACTAAATATTTGTATTTCTAACTTTGCGCTGTTTAACCCCTTTCGAGTAATATGCGCTGAATTTAATAAGCTCAGTACATGCTTTTTACTGTGTGCTTGCAATTATACTAAAAAAAAAAGATTCTATCAGTTCTCAATATTTGACTTTGTAATTTGTACTATTTTTTATTTTTATCATTAATTTTATGTTTTATTATATGATTTTGTGTTTTTATTTAAATAAAAGTTAAAGCAGCTGATGACGAAAGTCTGTATCTGTGGAACAGGACTAGTCCTAGTGTCGATGGGCCTCTTGTTGGTAGCATGCTACACAACGGCCGTCCTTAATATTATTACTAATTCGTTGACACAGTGAATGAAATGCTGTAAAGCTAGTTGTTGGCCACGCACTTATAATTACTTAATATTAAACATAAAAATTTAAACAAAAAATTTACATGAAATCTAAAGCAGCTGTGGAGTAGTTCCGTTTTGCTTGCGACTTCTTATGATTTCAATATAAACAATTTTTAGGAACTGGTTTTCTGTATTTAAACGGTCTATTAAAATATTTTTTTTTAAGTTTAAATAAAAATTCTTACAAACTTTATAAAAAATATATGGAATCAATATGCTATTTTGATGTCTCAAGCACTTATAGTCTCTAAGATCTGTTGATTCATACTACCACACCGTATGGGTTCAGCTCCCGATTCTGATCAAGAATTATTTATACTTTGTTTGTCACGCCTTGTTCTGCCTGATACATGCTTACGCACAAACTTTTTATACCCTCATCCCTGCGTACAGGGTATAAATATAATTTACGATTAAAAGAGTTTATTGTTGGTTTTTGTAATCTAACCCTATGTAAATATTTTTCTATGAGGGTTACATTCTATGGGCTTTAATTGAGAGCTGATGTTACATATTTTACTTGATATTACATAATTAGTTATATAAGAAATGTCTATATAAAGTTTGCACATGTTTTTAGAAATATTTTCGTACAAATAAATTCAAATAGGTGTACTTTCTTACGGGCTTATTAGTCGTTATTGCCAGTGGTATAGCAGGTGATTTTGTTTGGTGACAACATAAAAATAATACAGATGTAACTTCAAAACTGGATAAGTGTTAAGTAAGTACAGTGTAACTTTCAAAACAAAACCAATAATCTACGTCTACGTTTAACTTCCATAACCCTGCCCCTTCTGTTGTAACAACATGTATCGGTAACGGCTAAAAGCCATGAACCGATTCCAATTTATTTCAGTACGGTTCTTGGATTTTAGTTTCGGTATCACGGTACCGGTCAATATAAAAAATCCTGAAAAACAAATATGAGAATAATTACTATTGCCAATGTTCCATCAACCGAATAACAATTTAATTAAATTTTTTACTCTTCACGCATAGTGTGTATGGCATAAATTTATCACGGAGTTTGTAACACATAAATGAAACACCGGAGGTCTCATAAAGTATAAATATTCTTGATCAGCTCGACGAGAGGAATCGAACTATTCAAGTCCGTTTGTATGAATTAAAACAAGTCACTCAGTTTTTAAAATATCAATCTAAAATCGAGTACTTCGTATTTGAACATATGTCACCACTAGCAAAGCGCTCCAACTTTTAGGGGTAGCCACCATACAAATCCACCGCTCTCTCTTCATATTTTGTATGAAATGTTTTTGCATCCAGGCGAATTCTAAGCGGATTAATAATTACCTTGAAAACAAACGCTCTACTTGCGTAACTGGAATGCGATAATAGATATACAATTCGAAAAGTTGTGGGGAAATTTTCAAACCATATATTATATATGGTATCATCTGTTTTTGGTTTCCTTCGTTATTATACGTAAGTAAATATTTTTCTTTTGAAAAAAAATAAAAGTGAGAACCGAAACTATACCGGTACAAATGCTGTGCTTCCGGTACGGTTCTTTCATTATATTTTATTCCGTTTAAAGGTTCCGATTTTAAAAAAGTTAACATCAGTTCAAGTTCCGGACTCAATTTAAAAAGGTTAACGGTTTTATACCATGCTAACAACTGAAGGAAAACGTCGCACTTACATCCAAATAAAGGGAACTTTATCTCTTGAAGCTGAATAATATATATGAATATATATTTACAATGTCTCTTTTAATACATAACAGTCTTTCGCTGAACCTAATATCTAAAAATAAAACAAACTTAATACTCTCTACACGCCAGTTGGCGTGATGCCGTGTGGTAATACGCAACGCTTATGTACATTGCACCAAGAAAGCTCCACAGTCGAATACTGGTTAGGACATATCAGCTAAGCATTTTTTTCGGGTAAAGGTTTCTATGTTATCCACTTTTGATAATTAAAAGTATGCATCTTAAGGAAGGTTTCTCAATGTCTATTTGAAATTTAAAGATTCCTTATTCTGCCAGTTGGTACAATTTGCACAAAGAAAACTGAGATAATAGGCACTTTTAAATTTAAACCAGGCATTGAAAAACTGGCCCATACTTTGGTGCATGGAAAATTAAAAAAAAAACAAAATATGTTATAAATTGATTTATATGTGAATGTATGATTTTAATTTATGAAAATTATAAAAGTTTTCTGCCATATATGACACGAAAAGTTGTGTACACATAAAACGATTCGTTTGGAATCACCTTGAGAGGGCGTGCAAAGCGCTTCACTTGCCCCTCGAGTTTTCAGCTGTTTGAGCGGCCATTGTTTACAAACAACAAAAAGAGATGTTAACTTGGTCAAACGACTCAGCATTGCTTATACGCACACATGCATACACGAATGAATTTCTATCAAAGTGTATGTATGTGTACGTACAGTGAAAGTTCGTAGCAAGGAATATTTAAAGTTTAAATATTTTCGACCCCTGTAGTCAATGTTTATTCTTTATAATATACATATACACAACCAATTGCCTGATAGATCAACGTTACATATTTTTCTTTTTGTCTATACTTCCAATATGAAATGCAGATATTTTAAACACAAATACATGACATTGCAACTCTTAATTTGTTTCTTTCGCTTACTGCACTTCATTTTTTCGTCTTTGCATTAACTACTTCCTCATATTTGATGCACTACGCACACACGGACACAAATAAATACACATTTATGTATGTATGTCAGTAAATTTTTTCTATTCCACTTTACATTCAAATTGAATGCATTTTTATTCGTGCCAGAACGCAATGAGAAATTCTCATATACAAAGCCAGACAACGGAACTGTGATTAGTTAACAAATCGTATTCAAAAAATATGATAATTTACATATTCCTGTTATAAATTTAAGTAATCTTGCCAACCGAGATATTTAATTATTTTACGCCTAATCTTAGAAACCCGATGATGAAACAAAGAACTTTTGACCAGTGTTTCTACAAGTGGAAAAAAGAAGATACCAATAAAATATATTAAAAAACACCACAAATTAATTTGAAACAGCCGTTATTTATGTGGACATTTTTTCACTTAATTTTTTTTTTAATTTATACCCTGCACACAAATCTTATGATCATGGTATTTTGTGAATTGGTGTAATTTGACTAATAGCCTGTTCAGACTATCAATCATTTGGGAAATATTTCATATGTGACATATGTATGTAAAATTCTGCTTTCATATATATCAAGGGTTTATACTACAATGGTAATGAAATTTTTTATACCTTGCACTGGAGGGCCAAGGGTATACGTTTGTGAAAATGTATGTAACAGGCAGAAGAAGGTGTGGCGGACTTTGTAAAGTATATATATTCTTAATCAGCATCGAAAGCTAAGTCTATCTATCCAAGTCAGTTTGTACGTCCGTCCGTTCTTATTTTTTATTTTTGAACAACAAGATCTCGGAAATTATAAAAGATAGAAAAATCAAACCTAAATTTTGTTTAGATTTGTTTTTTATTTAAAAATTTAAAAAACAAATTATTTGTTAGGATTTTATTACATTTTTAATTATTAGAGAACGAAATGAGGCAAGGTATTTCGAAGCTTGAAATCACGACTGCAGCATTCTTTCTTGTATAATTTCATCACATAAGATTTATTTTTTTAGTGGTTGATTATCACATATTCGAAATGTTCTACATGTATACATATGATCTGAACATTTCATAAATTATTCAGGAGGTGATATTTTCACAAGTGAACTTTAATAACTTATTTATATTTTTGTATTTACATACTAGAATCTTTTCTCTTTATTATATGCTTTTATTATACTATTCACACATCATGCGAAATGGTATTATCAGTTTGTCAAAATAAAGTGTATATTCTTGATCAGCTCGAAGAGATGGGTCGACCCAGCCATATCCGTCAGTCTGTCTGTCTGGAAGTTGCTGCACAGATATCCTATTGTAACCCGGCATCTAGACTCATTTTTATTCCAGTCAAATAGAGTATCAATATTGACATTGAGTTTTTAGGGTGGCCCCCATACAAAACACCCGCCCAATTTTGATTTTTTGTACGCAAAACTCATTTAGTTAAATCATTATTAGTTTGATATTCGATATGGTGCATTTTATGGACGGCCGCTTTACATCCATATACTAGCGGGCGTGTCAACACAGTTTTTGGGGTATCCCCCATATAAATCCAATGCAATATCAGCTTGAAATTTCATATGGTGGTTTCTTATGGGCGTCCACTTCACACACTTACACTAATAGGCGTGACCGGCCCACTTTTTGGGGTATCCCCTATACGAACAATACTTGTGTGCAGGAAGCTGACCGGGAAATCATGGGGGTGCAACCCGAAAAACTCGATCTGGATTTATAACATGTTGTGAAACTAACGTTACTATATGGAGTAGTCGCGTGGAGAGAGGCCCCTAGTGCGTTCAACTCTGCAAATACTAGCGCGTGTTTGCAACACAGGTGCAATGCGCATGTGCCCATCGATAGCGTTAAAAGCAATTCTAGACTTGACACCTCTTCAATCGAATACAAAATCGAAGACAAAACTAAAGAAATGCTCCTAAGGGCCGTTTTTCATGACTTGCCTATAACTTTACCGTTCATATTTTTCAGGCGATATGCTAGTTTTCAATGTCACGACTCTTATGTAGCCTATAACCGTATCGCTGGGTTCGGATAAATTTATTAGAATATTTTGCAAAGATACCTGCCAACTCGATCGATAAAAAACCAAAGCAAAATGAAAACAAACAAAATTGAAACTTTGTATTAGAATTTTAAATGCAAACCTGCACATTATATTCATAGATTGGCTCGTATTTTTCTACAGCGGCGGCGCTCACTCTCATCCATATTTTTTCTGCTAATTTATAATTTTATTGTGTTTACGTTTTTGCAATTGGACTGTTCACCTCTTCAAATAATCACCAGGACTACTCAAAATTGATTTATTATAATTGTGAAAAGTGAAAAGCACTACTCAATATTATTCCGCCTTTAACATATCTTGCCGTTTCGTATTTTCTTTTTTATCGGTAAGTCGTGAGAACGGCCCTAAGACTGTTAGTCGATGGGAACAAAGCTACCTTGGATATCTTTTATGGCCTGGTCCCACGGTCTTATATTTTCGTGTCAGATTGCTATGACAGTCGCGTCACCTCGTGTGACCATGAAAAAATATATCTCTCCCGTTTTTATTTCGTGTAAGATTTCCGTGTCATCACTAAGTAGATAATAATAACATTGTATGGTTAGGGTGTCATTTTGTTAACAGTGTTGTAAAGTATTGAAAAAGGAGTGATCAGTGTTTTTAAATACGCAAAAAGTAAACATCAGCTATTTTACTTCTTTCCCTGCACTTGGTGGTCGCCGCAGCCATTTCCGACATGTACACGACATTTTCGCATTTTCTCTTCCGCTTTTTGCTTTTGCTTTTTCGTTTGAATTTTTTTTTTTTGCTAATATATTTTCAGGATTTTATCCATTTTACACTAGTGTTATAAATTCGATTCTGCTGCTACTGATTAACACTGATAAAGTAGCTGTCAAATTTCTTGCACTTCGTTTGACCACAAAGTAATAATTTTATGTGATATTTTGACAGTTGCATGAAATACCAGTCAGATAACATGACACGAAAATATAAGACCGTGTGACCAGGCCATTAGAAACATCTCCATACCTGAACGAATGGTACATCCCTGTTGTCCATGCAAAGAGACGAAATGAAAAAGATTGATATATTTGATCGGAACTACACCATTAAACGGCTAGAAATCGTGGGAAAGTGGTTTACGAACGGATCCCTAACGGAAAACGGTTCTGGAATCTAGGAATTTTAGACCCTAGGATTCAGCATTCGGAATCAATTTGAAAACACACCAGTATTTTGCAAGCAGAAGTGTGTGCAATATTTTTATGCACGTAATTTAACTTAGATAAACGATATCAGAACTGTGATATTGCGATTCTAGGTGCCAGCCAGGCAGCATTGAAAGCACTAACTCCAGCTCCTGAAATACCATCTTGTCGCCTCAATTTCCATGATTTTTGTAAGCAATACTTCTGTTACGGGAGCTCAATAATTGAGACTATATCCACTATATTTTAAACCATTTTAGCGCTCTCCAGAAAATTTCATTATACAGCAGCTTTTTGACAACCTCACGTGTTTCCTTGAAAAGTTGATAGTTGGATGTGTCGTCAAATCAGGCTCTTACGCTCTTTTTCTCATGTGCGCTCTCGCAAGGCACGCGTCTCAGAAACTGTTGTGGGCACACCAGCAAACATGTTGGCGAGCATCAGTTGAGTCTGTTTTTAATAGTGTTTTTGTTAGTAAAATTTTAAAGGAAGAGGAATCAAAAAAATATTTAAGACAAAAAAGCAAAAGAATTAATATAAAAAACCAACAAAAATTATTTTAATAGCATAACTGCACAACCGCGTATTACTTATTGTAAATAAATTGCTCGCTTATTGCCGGTCTCTTTCTGGGCGGCCCCGATATAGAGTAGGGCTGTTCAAAAGGAGTATGAGTCTGCTTTGCACTGCGAATTTATGTCATTTCATGCGAATCTTTCTGAGTTATAGTATGTATAGTGTGCCAAAATACAACTCCAATGCAACGTAACTAATTCTAACTTTTGTTGCTCTTTAGCGTAAAGCACTCACTAAGGATCGTATTGGTCTATATGTGACCCTTAACAAGGGGTCAGCCAGCGTAACATAGCATCACTAACCATAGAATATATAGATAAGTCATTTCATACATATTAAACATGTTGTTCACGGGAGCTCCCATTGCATCTTTGTGTTTTATTCGTGTCGCAGCTCAGCGCTATGTCGTTCTTACAATTGAGAATGAGTAAATATTGAGTGGACGCCGAGGCTGCTCCCAAAATACATACTTACGTATATTTATGCTTCGGTATATTAATTTCGTTTTCTTGCTCTGGTCGCAAGGAAGCGGATTTTGTTTTCATTGATATAAGATCTTTAGCAAGTGTCTATACGATTATGTACATATGTACGAGTATGTATGTCGATTTTAGAAACTTTTTTAATTATAAGCATAATCGACCAAAAATAATGATTATTATTTCAACATTCTGTTAAAAAATCATGAAAAAAAACATGAACATAGAAATATGTTAACTACACGAAATTGTGCACTTTTTTTCTGAGAGACTAAATGACAACTGCTTCTCAAAGTCTTCTAATTTCATTAATAAAACTAAATAAAATCAGTCAAATTTGGAGATAATGAATCCAATGAAACTTCAAATATACCTATCTGACACGAAGACAAATGTTTACACGTATCAACTAAAAAACTCTATAGGGTGGCTTAACAAAATTCGCTGGTTGCAGATTAAGCAATAACCAAAAATCTATTTGCAGATAAAGGTTTTTAGACAACGTTGGAATAATACATATTTAAAAAGATTTGTTTTTTTGAACTTTTCCATCGGCAGTACGAATTGAAGATTGAATGGGTTTAAAATGTACATTTGAGTCTAATTATGAATGCGACTGTGTTCATTAGACCTATCAATTTAGTGCCTTATATTTCTTTCTCAGCGTATGGTCTGTAATCGATTGATTTTCTTAGAAGCGAGCACAAAAAAAATTGTTTTTCACATTTTATTAAATTATTAAATGCTTTCCGTCAAGCTTTGGATCATATTAATAAACGGGACAAAGAGTTTTCCTGTTTTTCTTCGTCACTAATCTGTTTTCTAGATTCATCATACGAAGTATATATTTCAGCTACATCAGTGACAAGATTAGAGGTGTATGTTGAACTATCACTAAAAGTCATGTCCGAGTATATAGTTTTATCCGAGGTATTTTAAACACTTCTTCTTAATCCGCGCTGGTTGCTATTGAGCGATATTGTTTGCGTGCACTGATCTCTGGTTCACGCCCGTGCTGGTTTTTTCTCGAATTACAAGAAAGACAACTGGGTTTGTACGTATCTAGAGCTGCACATCCGTAACAGAATACTCTTCTTTCCTCTAAGCATTCCTGATACCTATGGCCTCCACTGCGAGACTTCCAGCAGATTAGTGAAACAGTATCTAAATCTTCAACGTCCATATCAGTATCTACTGCTACTTCAGAAACTTGTATTCTTATCAATGACGGTCTACTGGGTCTTTCGAATGTCGTACACAAAATTTTCACGCTTTCGCACTAGTTGCGAAACCGACTTGATGTCTATATTAGAGAGTTCATGTTGAATTTCTGGTATGAGATTGCGTCGAAGAATCTCCACGAAAGACCTCTGGTCCAATGTCGTTTCTTGCTTATCTGTTAACTGCAGAACTGCTTCGTAAAAACTATCGAATGATTCTGTAGGTTTTCGTTTCCTACCTCTTTTCATTTGTCGACAGTCAACATCAGTGCGAGTATCTCTGTATTGACTACGAAGTGCAGCGCAAATATCTAACCACACGAATTTATCACTTGATTTGTGGTAACGCCATAACCAATCACTGGCTTTACCTCTAAAAAGAATGCTGATATGCAGCAGAGAAGATCAAAATCACTACTAAATGTCTGATGAGTGAGACTTTCCACCCTGTAAATGAAACTATTCACTGAAAACCCACTTGAGGTACCCGTGAATTTTAATTTCCAATTATGCAAAATGTGGCTCACCTTGTCCGGTCTTGCATACAATTCGGAATTTGTATGAGCCCGATTTGAGCCTGCTTGCGATTGAGCGGAATTTATAGCATTAGATCCACCACGAAATTGGACAGCATTTGCATTTCTAGGACTTCTATAGAAATTAGGAGCATTAACTCTATTCGCACGATTTAGTCCTGCCAACCCAAGAAGTTGCTCGAGCGACTGATGGTCGACAGGAGGTATGGTAGACATATTTACACCAGACTGTGTAGCTGGTGCAGAATGACAGGGGGAAATCGGTACACCAATTAGTAATGGAGTAGCAATGCGTTCAGATATACTCGAAAGTTGGGCCCGCTGTGAATTGGGAGTTTCTTCAACAGTTCGATTCAATTGAAAATGTTGATTATTAAATGTCGAAATAAGTGTCGAAGATACGTCACATATAGCATCCGATATTAAACTTTGTACTGCGTATTGTTGTCCAGTTTGAAACGGCAAAGTGATAATAGACTGCGAAGTTGTAGGGGGTTCATCAAGTAGTAGTATACCCGTTCCAATTGCTTGTATTTTTGGCTGCGATCTGGTTTGATGAACTTTTGCAGCTGCTAAAGAACTGGTTTACTGCTGCGATGCACTGTCAGTTATTGGTAATAAATCGAGTGATGCCGAACAAATTGGACAAACTGTTGGAGCCGAATTGATTATATTAATTAATATAACTAAGCAAACAGTAAAGTAGAAGCGAATTAATGTCTCTCAAGTTTAAAAAGCGCAGAGTGTTTAAGTAATATATAAAAAGACAAAGATATGTAAAGACGCAATGTACGTTGCATCGTACTCTCTACTTAACTTCTTCTTAAGCTCATTTATATTTCATGCTCTCTGTGCTCTCTTTATGATTTTCGTTAAGATAAGGCAGTTACGTATTGAACTCTGTTAGTTATAAGAAATAAATGAAATAAACAGCATCAAATTGTAAGGCCAATAGAAGCGCCCCATTTTTTGGACGGCGGTTGAATCACCGCAATTTGGATACAACATTTGGCGCCCGAGCAGGGACTTACTACAGTCCATACGAATTAAAATTTTTGGAGATCGTGATTTGGAACTCAATTGTTTTGGAGCTCAAGCTGATTTGGAGCTGAAAAGATTGCACCGCAGCATCGAAAAGGAGTCATTTTGGTGGTCATAGGGTAAGTCTTGCACTGCATTTGATATTCAGTAGTTTTGGTGCTAAAGTGTTAAATTGATTCGATGCATTATAAAAGTGTTTAAACTATTCACAAATTAAATTAATTCCAAGGGCATATGTTAGCTTGCAAGTGGCTGTTTATTTTTGCAAAGCAGTATATAAAAAGAATAGCTGTATGCATATACATTTATAAGTATGTATATACATACATATATACAGTACGAAAAATATTAAAGTAAATAAAATATTCGAGCTCTTGGACAGACGTTTACCGTTTGCAGTTTCATGCAAAAAACTGTAAAGTAATATAATTGGAGCTAGCTATTGAAGAGAAGTTTACCGCTTTATTTGAATTTTTATTTATTTTTTTTTTTTGCTGTATATTATTTGAGCATTTAAAGCCAGCGTTGTTGCTATTTCAGTAGCTGTAACAACTAAGCGGGAACACAGTGGGCATATAGGACTGAAAAAAGCATTAAAAATTAAAATAAAAAAAGTGTACAATGACGTCGAAGAAAGGCTGTAAAAAGGCAGCATCCAGCGCGTGATGGATTGATTAATTCACTTGATCGGAATAAAAATTATATAACTAAAAATAGTGCGTCCATGACTGTAGCAGAACTAGAAACACGGTTGAGTTTGGTGGAATCGAGTTTTGCACAATTGTGTAGTGTCCAGACAGAAATTGAGAATGAAAGTGGTGGTGAAAGTGACCGCAATGTGCGTCAAGTATATGAGGATTTGTATTGCGAAGTCAAATCAAAGCTTTTAAGTTGTTTGTCGAAAATTGGTCGGCGTAAATCAGGTTCGTTAGAATCATCTCTTCATAATACATCGTTCAATCAGGCGCAGTTTAATTCATCACAGCTGGCTAGGAGTGCTAATTTGCCTAAACTCAAAATTCCTAATTTTTCAGGAAAATTTACGGAATGGTCTAATTGGTATAGTATGTTTACTACTCTAATAGATTCTGACCGCGATTTAGATGAGTTATCGAAGTTTGTGCATTTACGATCGTGCTTAGGCGCTACCCCGTTAAGCGCAATTGAGCCATTGGAGCTTTCGGCAGCTAATTTTAAGAAGGCCTTGAACATACTCAAGGAGAGGTTTGAGAATAAATCGCTAATTTTTCAGGCTCATATAAAAGAAAATTTTTGATATAAAGAAAATTATTCTCGCAGATTCCAAAGCTCTAAGAAGGATAGTGGATTCAGTCACGTCGCACTTAACTGCACTACGCTCATTGGGCTCGGCTGAAGAAATTTTAAATGCTGTAGTGGTACATATAGTTTGTGACAGACTGGATAGTGCTACTGTAGAGAGTTGGGAGAATGATTATGACTCTAAAGAGTTGCCCGATTGGAGGCAACTTTCAAAGTTTATAGTTAATCGCTGCAATAATTTAGCTAGTCGTGAGTTAAGACGTGATGCTTCTGCCAAATCTTTAAAATCAAGACTTAGGACAAATATTGGTCGTGCAGTGCTGACTACTTCAGTAAATAGTGTTTGTAATCGAGCTTGTTACTGTTGCGTAGCATCTCATAAGCTTTTAGAGTGTCCAGAATTTCTTAAATTGAATGCGCTACATGCTGCAAAGGAATGTAATGTTTCCAGATGTAGTGTGTGTTTGAAGCTTCATCACAAACTTTTGCATAGAGAATTTCCTTCTAATGTAAATGAGCCAGTTAAAGAAGTTGAATCAGTGGTACCTGTGGAAAACAGCGTTTTATATAGCTCGTTGTTACCAAGTAGCTGTGCAAGTTATTTGGCAACTGCTGTAATATTCGTAAAAGATAACAGCAATAAATATGTCAATTGTAGATGTATGCTAGATGCGGGAAGCCAACTTAATTTTGTAACTGACAACCTTGCAACCAAGTTGGGCTTGGCCACTCAAGAGTCTGACTTGAAAGTTACTGGCGTTGGTGGCGCTAAAGCAGGGGTACATGGCCATGTGAACATTTTACTAAAGTCAAGACACTCTTCGTTTTCCACAAATGCGCCCGAATCTACAAAATATTGGGAGCTTCCTAGAGGGGTACAATTGGCAGATCCATCATTTAATAGCAATGACCAAATCGATATGTTGCTAGGTGTTGACTTGTTCTTCAAGTTGCTATCAGTTGGTCAACT
>JAWNNQ010001203.1:0-22095 GCA_035044765.1 Leucophenga montana | reverse complement strand
TATGAAAATTTTATTGAAGAGTATCGTCAGCTTGGCCATTTAGAAATTTTCGGACTTCACAAATATTTCTCAAATTAAATATTTTATGTCGCATCATCCCGTTTTAAGGCCAGATAGCAAAACAACAAAGCTACGTGTGGTGTTTGACGCCTCTTGTAAATCCAGTAATGGTCCGTCATGAAATGATTTGTTGGCAGTAGGGCCAACTATTCAAAAGGATTTATTTGAGATTTTAATGTGCTTCCGCAATTACAAATATGCGCTTACCGCTGACATTGCCAAGATGTATAGACAAATCTTAGTGCAAGAAAATGATTGCAATTTTCATGGTATTTTATGGCGAAGTAGTCCGGCGGCTCCACAACAAGAGTTGATTCTTCGTACTGTTACATATGTCAGCAGCTCAGCCCCCTTCTTAGCCGTAAGGTGTTTGCATTATTTAGCAGAAATATATATGGACAGATTTCCAAAGGGCTTTAAAGCTCTGCAGCAAAACTTTTATGTAGATGATTTGTTGGTAGGGGCTAATACGGTGAATGAACTGAATGTTTTAAAAGAGGAACTTTGCTCTGCTCTAAATTGTGGTAAATTTGAACTTCACAAGTGGCGTACAAACTGTAGGTCTCAAGATATTATAAATCCAAAATTCTCTAAGGATCCGTTGGATATAAAAGTCCTAGATTGTGCCAAAACTTTAGGTATTCTTTGGGATTCGTCTAGTGATTTGTTTCAGTTTGCTTATTCTGATGATAGGAGTGCCAGGAGTTGTGGCTAACAAGTTCAGATTGGGATGACGATCTTCCAGATAACCTTAAGGCCCAGTGGACCACTTTCCGCAAGGAGTTAGCGAATGTATCCAAAATTAAGGTCCCTAGGTGGATTTTCCCAAGTGTTACAAGTAAATACGTCGAACTACATGGTTTTTCAGATGAATCAAATCGAGCGTACGGCGCAGTGGTTTACGCTCGTACTGTTAATGATGATGGTAGAATTTGGGTCAGGTTCGTAGCCGCCAAATCTAAAGTGGCACCCGTTAAAGGAATCTCGTTAGCGCGTTTAGAATTGCATGGCGCATTATTGCCTGTCGAATTAATGACAAAGATAAAGAATAACATACCAAGGAAAATAAATCGTTGCCTCTATTGGACAGATTCGACAATTGTTTTAAATTGGTTGGCAGCCCACTCCAGTCGTTGGACAACGTTTGTATCCAATAGAGTGTCAAAAATCCAACAAGCGTCCACCATTGATCAGTGGTTTAAGGTGGCATCAAAGATGAACCCAGCAGACATAGTGTCTCGAGGGAACTCTGTTCAAACCGTTTGTGGTTGGATGGACCATCATTTTTGCAAAACGCCGAAAGTGAGTAGGAAATTCCAGAATGGCGAACTGCGGATGTGCCAGGAGAACGAAAATTCACCTTTTGTTTAGGTGTCCATGAGGCACCAGAATTTGAAGACGTTGTGGGAAATGGCAAATTCGTCAATAACTTTCCTAAGATGCACAGAATTTTTGGTTACATGTTTAGATGGGTGCGTATTGCTCGTAAGAAGAAAGTAAATTGTGTTGCTACCTTATCATTAGAAGAGGTGAGGAAAGGGTTACTATATATAGTTTTTAATATACAAAATATACAAAATACCTTCTTTCCGCAGGAGATAATCTACCTTCAGTCAGACCGTACAACAAAGTCAACCAAAGTTCAAAGGTTAGCTCCATTTATTGACAATTCAGAAAATGTGCCCATTATTAGGGTCGGTGGACGTTTGTCTAAGGCTAATGTTGCATTTGGAGTAAATCATCCTATTTTATTGCCCAATGATCATGATTTTGTAAATTCAATTTTTATTTACATGCATCGAGCTAATTTACATGCTGGTGCGCAGGCTCTCTGCGCATTTGTGCGTCAAAAATACTGGGTTAGCAATTGCAGGTACTTGGCTCGGAGGACCGTTCGGAGTTGTGTTTTCTGCTTTCGGCAACGACCTTGGGCATTCTACCAACTCACCGAGTGATTGGAAACGTTCACCCGTTCCAGCGAGCTGGCGTGGATTTTGCGGTTTCTATGTGGATGCACTTTAATGGGCAAGGTCGGCGGCCCGTAAAAGTATATTTGTGCTTGTTCGTGTGTTTTACAACCAAGGCATGTCATTTAGAGCTTGTGTCTGATCTGAGCACCAATGCGTTTATCGCAGCCTTAAAACGATTCTTTCCTCGAAGAGGATTAGTGACAGATTTACACTGCGACAACGCCACAAATTTTGAGGGAGCTTGCCGCTAGCTAAAGGAGATACCGCAACAACTACACTGTATTGAAAGAGTGCGTTGAGCTTGGAGTAAACTTTCCTTTTATTCCGCCGCGTTCCCCACACTTCGGGTGTGGGAGAGCGCCGTCAAGGTTGCCAAGCGGCTTTTAGTTCATTAAATCAACGGATCGGCGTTAAACTTCGAAGAAATGTCCACGGTGATCACCCAAGTCGAGGCTATTATGAATTCTCGACCCATCTGTCCATTATCGTCCGATGCCAATGACTTAGAGGCACTAACCCCTGGTCATTTTTTGATTGGCCGGCCGTTAAATTCGTTGCCGGAACCCTATGACAAAGAAGTGTTAAAGCTATCAAGTGTGAACCGATACAAACGAATTTTAATGGTGCAACAAGAAATGTGGCGTCGATGGTCCAAAGAGTATCTTACGTTGCTTCAACAGCGCATGAAATGGTCGGCTGTATCTAATAATGTACAAGTGGGAACGTTAGTTCTGATATCTGAAGACAATTCCTCACCGAGTCAGTGGTGTTTAGGGCGCGTTGTACAAACCCACGCTGGCGGCGACGGGCTGGTCAGAGTAGTAACCCTTAAAACAAAGACTGGACTGCTAAAGCGAAATGTCACTCGTATTTGCCGTATAGAAGCTTCCAAGGCGGGGAGAATATTGGAGCCGAATTGATTATATTAATTAATATACCTAAGTAAACAGTAAAGTAGAAGCGAATTAATGTCTCTCAAGTTTAATAAGCGCAGAGTGTTTAAGTAATATATAAAGAGACAAAGATATGTAAAGACGCAATGTACGTTGCATCGTACTCTCTACTTAACTTCTTCTTAAGCTCATTTATCTTTCATGCTCTCTGTGCTCTCTTTATGATTTTCGTTAAGACAAGGCAATTATGTATTGAACTCTGTTAGTTATAAGAAAGAAATAAAACAAATAGTATCAAATTGTAAGGCCAACTGACGCGTTCTGTCTTCGCCAGCGTTCTTGCTATAGAAGCGCTGCTTTTTTTGGACGGCAGTTGAATCACCGCAATTTGGATACAACAAGTATCTTAATACCTTTTTACTCCCAAAATACAGTAGTGGAGATCTTACAACAATCTGCATTGAGATATTGGGCACAAAATACAGAATAGCCTCATTCTATTTAGCATACGATGACCCAGGACCTTTGCCTCCGACACAAATGCAGGAACTGGTTAATGCGAATGCCCACCATACACAATGGGGAAGTACAAATACCAACGAGCGAGGTGAGTTACTTTATGATTATTTGGTACCCACAAACCTATATATGCAATAAAGGTAATAACCCTACTTTTATTATTAAGAATCGTAAAGTGGTGTTAGATATCACTTTGATATCTGATAACCTTACTGACAAAATTATTTCTTGGAAAGTTTTGGATGATCAATCTTTTTCGGACCACAGATATATATTATACTGTTTGTTGCAAAAATCCCCCAAACCTGAAAGAAGCATTAACATAAGAAAGAAAAACTGGGAAAAGTTCTCAAATACACTGAAAAGAATCCTAAGGCCTAAACCACCCTATGAACCTAGGAATGTAGAGCAATTAGAAAAACTGGTCGAGGTTTTCAAAAGTAACTGCTCGATTGCTTTAAAGAGGGCTTGCCCTAAAGCCAGGATGAGAGTTACACATAAACTCCCATGGTGGTTGAAAGATCTAGAGGATCTGAAGAAAGGTTGTAGGAAGCTTTTTAATCAGGCAAAATCTTTAGACCAAGATGCCTCATGGAACGCATACAAGGAAAAACAAAGTTTATACAAGACTGCGATAAGAAAGGCTAAACGTGCATCATGGACAAAGTTCTGTAGTAATATAGAAACGCCTACGGATGCATCCTATCTAAGAAAAATTCTATCTAAGACAGCGGTGATGGGGTACCTAATGCACCCAACAGGTGAATGGAGAGATTCTAGTAAAGATTTTTAGATAACTACTTCCCAGGGAATTGTGAGCAAATGAATGTAGAAACACAGGGAGTCTCTGCCTTACTTATATCAAATGTAATAAGTAGAAAGAAAATAGTGTGGGCTATTGATACCTTTCAACCCTTTAATTCCCCGGGCCCGGATGGTATTTTCCCAGCTCAGCTACAAAATACGAAAGAGTATTTTTTACCTTGGCTATACACAATTTTTAATAGCTGTCTCAGCCTTAATCATATTCCATCAAATTGGAAGGAAGTCAAAGTAGTTTTTATACCAAAGGCAGGTAAAGCCTCCCACGCCGTACCCAAGGACTTCAGGCCAATTAGTCTAGCGTCTTTTCTACTAAAAACTTTAGAGAGGCTCTTGAACGCTCATATATGAAGTACAGTCAACCACTCGGTTCTTTCCAATGCTCAACATGCGTATAGTAAAGGCAAATCAACAGAAACTGCCTTGCTCTTCCTGGTACATAATATCGAGAAGTCGATAGAGCAAACGGAATTTGCTTTAGCTGCATTCTTAGATATATAGGGTGCTTTTAATAACGTTCTCCCAGTCGCTATCACCAGGGCTCTGATATATGTTGGGGTCGATGTGTCTCTGGTTGCTCTTATTCACAAAATGCTAACCAGCAGAGGTGAATTCGCAACTAGGAGGAACATTGGTCAGAAGATTTGTCAGTAGAGGAACCCCACACTCACCACTTCTGTGGGTGATAGTGGTAAATCAGCTGCTAAAACTCATGGAGGAGGCTGGCTATAAGGTAATAGCGTACGCGGATGATGGACCTTACAAAAACAGAACTAGTGCTTTTTCAAGGAAATATAAGACTCCTACATTGATTTTACCCAAACTCAACAATATTAGTCTTACTATCAGCGAATATGCAAAATATCTGGGAGTGATCCGAGACAAAAAGCTCAATTGGAAGAAAAACGCGGAAGAGCGTATTAAGAAGGCAAACATAGCACTATTTGCATGCAAAAAAGCTATTGGAAGAAGGTGGGGTTTGTCTCCATCTATCGTTCATTGGTTGTATACTGCAGAAGTTAGGCCCATTCTGCTATACGGACTATGTGTATGGTGGCCAGCACTAGAAAAAGCTTCTACCCTTAAGCAAATGCATAAGGTGCAAAGAAGTGCTGAACTTTGTATCAGTGGAGGATTCTACTACTACAAGGAAACGTACCATCAAATACGGATTATTGCACACCAAACATTAACTTCGTTAAAAAGTATGAGGTCCTAATACCCACAAGACTACAATGGGCCAACCTTCCTCACTGTAGAGAAAACGCTATCAATATCTTTACAGACGGGTCTAAGCTTGATGGTCGGGTAGGAGGAGGTGTATATTCACCGGATCTGGGCATTAGAGATTCCTTTAGACTGCCCGATCATTTTAGCGTCATTCAGGCGAAGATGCTAGCTATTCGGGAAGCTACGCATCTCCTACGGTCATACTCACTTGCTATGTCATTGTCCGACCCACAGTAGGAAGATACTGACGTTATTAGGGCGCCCCTTCCTGGTCAACTTAATTGAGATCTCAGAAAAAGAGATTAAACACATCTCGACGTTCTTGACACTGACAAAGTGGTTTCCAGAGTAGGTGCGGATGAAATAGGAACAAATATGGTATCACAGGGGTCTATGCTGGCATAAGTGACAACGTGGGGTTTAACCATGTTGGCCATCTTTACCTACCTAACCTAACCTAAGACTGTCAGTCGATGGAGACAAAGATACCTCGGAAATCTGTCAGAAATGTCTCCATACATGGACGAAGTGTGCATCCTTAATGTCCATGCCCAGAGACGAAATGACACAGAGAAATATATTTGATCGGAATTTTATCATTAAATGGTCAGAAAGCTCTTACGTAATTAAGCCACATACCATCAAGTGGTATACGGATGGATCCCTGACAGTAGATTGAACAGGCCTAGGAGTTGTAGGCCCAAGGACTCACTATTGGGAGTCAATGGGAAAACACACCAGTATCTTCCAAGCAGAAATGTGTGCAATAATAAGATGTGCGCAATTTAACCTAGTTAGAGGCTATCACAACTATGATATTGCTATCCTATCAGACAGCCAGGCTGCGTTGTTGGCAGTGCAAAACTAGGCGAACATAACAGAGTTTTTCTGCTGTGGGTGCCGGGTCATAACAATTTTCCAGGTAATGAGCAAGCAGACAATCTTGCCAGACAAGGAGCAGCAACGCTATTAATAGGACCTGTGCCGTATTGCTGCATCGGGAAGTACTATATCGGATGTAATCCGCAAGGAGAAGGATACAGGAAAAGGAAAACACTGGGCTACAAGCCAAATACTAAGATAAGCTTAATTACTTCTAGGGGGCTACAACCCGAATAGATCAAAAACTTTGCTTCAGTTAGGTAGGATCCAACTAAGAATATTAACAGGACTGCTAACAGGCCACTGTAGACTAAAGAAACATTTATATGTTTTATAATGTGCTACATGGAGAAAAGTTGACGGGGCCCATCCCCTGTATATAATACCCTGGATGCTGTGTAATTTGCGCTATACAATGTCATTGATAATTTTGGGCTATGAATCAAAGTATAGAGGGGTGCCACAGAAATCGCTAGCGATTTAGGTACTAGTAATTTGCCAAATCGCTTTAAAAAATTTCACCATACCACAGAACTTCGAGCGATTATAGGCTATTTGTTCTCCATTACTATTGGTACTTTTCAGTAGCATAATTGATAATTTACAATGATATTTAGTTAAATGAAAATTAATTGAATTTTTGTGACTTTCTTTTATAGTTTCCAAACAAAACAATTTGGGTTTATTGAAGGCCAAACTAAAAAGTTTACCCGAAAGCTGTGCAAAGTTACGTTAGTACTTAAATAGCAACAACAACGAAAACAAACGAATCGCGGTGAGTTGCCACCTAATCGAACTAAAATTTTCCCAAATTGTTTCGTTAAATGCACAATAAATACGTGATTGCTTAAGGTTGCAATAATTGCGATTAAATTATTCAAGGGTGCCACAGGAATCGATTTCGCTTGATTTTCGCTTCAATTTCAATTTACCATGCCACAGACCTCATTTTCTAGCGAAATGCAAATAGCCTGTATTTGAGCAAGCGATTTGACTACATACGCCTCTATTATATATTTTGTAAATATAAAGGCCTATCGCTGCAGATTGGGAGTACAATTTCTGATTAATATACATCTAAACAATTAATAATTTAATATGTTTTAAATAATAAATTAGCATTTCTTTTAAAAAGATATTCGAACTTAGTTTTTAGTTCGGTTAGATGACATCGTCGCCACAGAAATGTCATTTGAGCGAAGACAAAGAAGAAGAACAATTTAAAAAAAATTTAAGTAAATTTTATATTGTACATTTCCAATTTTTATTAAGGGGTAAACATCGCACACCAGTGCAGGACGAAATTTTTTTGGGGTTTTTGCAAAAGAGCCCCGACATTGCACGAAATTACACGCGCGGGGACAGGGTAGCAGTGGTTGTGGCTTGGGACACTTTGACGGAGCAGCTGAATGCCAATGGCTCACCAATGCAAAGTGCGGCAGAATGGCGTATTGTAAGTAAATTTAAAAAAAGCAGTAATGTTTGTTCTTTACACTAATGTTATCCCTTGCAGGTGTGGAAAGACTGCAAGATGTACATTAAAAAAAAATAGCATGTAATAAAAATGAGAGGGGGCCTTTTAAGCAGGTACCAATCACGGCCACAGCCCTGCTGGCGGACACATTTGAGGCAGTGGATGGGGTGGACGTGGTCTAAGTATTTGGTGTTGAATACTGCATTCAGGACGAGGATAAGGAAAAGGCGAAAGAAGATGTTGCTGGCGATGGTAAAGATTTACACGCATAATAGTATACACATACGAGCATAACCATTTTTACTCTTTTTTATTCAAAAGCATTTAAACAGACGCCTAAACGTTTGAAGACGGAACAGGAAAAAGGGCCTGGGAATAAAAAGAACAACAAAGATGCATCGGTGAGCGGAACCGATCTGGCATCGATGGTAGGCGTTGAGACCTCGGTGCTGAAACAAATAAGGGACGAGCTTGGCGAAGTGAACATAAATTACAAGTAGCAGCTCGATGAGCATAAAAAGACTAATGTACTTTTAGGAAAGTTGTTGGAAACATTCGAAGAAAAACTTAAATAAAGAAAATATCATTTATCAATTTAAAATTATTATTATTATAAATATAAAATTTAATAATTTAAAAAATAAAAACTGCATTCTGTTAAGACATTTCAAAAATTAAATGTGATTATTGAATTTGATTAATTTTATCTTCTAATCACTTGAATTTTGCTAATTGTTCTAACTAAAGTAATTTGGTTACCATTTCATTACTTCAATATCTTATATCTTTAAATACAAACTCAAAGTGTTTCCTATCGTTTTCTATTAATTTTTTAAGCGTATATTATCTATATATATAAAAATGAAAGTATGTATCTATATATCTATGTATATGTGTATCTATATATAATTGTATGTCCGTTATAGACAGATACACCTTCCAACCAATCGCCGTGAAATTGGTGTATATATGCTTTTAGAAACAGAGAAGGTTTTGCCGATATAAAAAAAAAAAACCGTGTACCAGCTATTATTTTAAAATTTTTTTTTTTTTTGTTTGAAAAATAAAATAAACTAAGAAATCTACGAGACAAAATTCACAGCAATTTTATTAATTTTATTAATGTACTTTGATATGATTCAGACAATATTAGTTAGTCATAAAATATTTGCCAGGGAGTGTATGGAATCGCAAAACTGTTTTTAATTTTGTTCGAATTAATAATAAACAGTGCAAATTGATCAAAATGCCGCCCAAGAAAATATCCATTGGAAGATCAGCCAAAGAATCAAAACAGAAATCAGCTAGTAGGGCAACTGAAACTCCCGGTGAAGGAGAAATTCGTCTAAATGAAAACCGTTTGAGAAATCGTGAATCAACATCAACAACTCAACAGCGAGATGCACGCTTGGATGGCCTACGAACCAGAGCATCTACTGCAAGAGCAGCTGAGACAACTGGACAACGGGACGCACTGTTGGAAGAGCTACGAACCAGAGATTCTACTTCAAGTGCAAATGAAAAACCTCAACAGCAAGATGCACGCTTGGAAGGCATACGAACCAGAGCATCTACTGCAAGAGCAGCTGAGACAACTGGAAAACGGGACGCACGGTTGGAAGATATACGAAACAGAGAATCTACTTCAAGAGCAAATGAAACAACTCATCAGCGAGATGTACGCTTAGATGACCTACGAACCACATCATCTACTCCAAGAGCAGTTTGACAACTCAACAGCGAGATGCACGATTACAAGTTCTACGAACCACAGAATCTACTTCAAGATTGAGGTCCGATTTAAAGTTGGAAGCATTTACTTACGATAAAGACTCCGACTACAGTACGCACGCTCTGCTCTGAAATTTCACAAGGAATCGCCTGGAATGTGTTGCTGGAATGGCAAAGTCAAGTTGACAGCACGGGATGAGCCGCCAGAGCCACTTCGAACGTATGTGTCTGGAGCTACTCCGTTGTCTAAAAATTTTTTACAACACATTTGAAACTAAAACTCATCCTTTCAAATGACATCGTTTGGAGCAACAGAAATTGTTAGCGGTGGTTTCATTCCCACATTCAAAGTTCAAGGCAAAGTGTATCATCAAGTCGGTTCACTTCTTCCGATACCCGATGACGATTCCAAGTATATGCAAACCGGAGGTTTTATTTATTGAGAGGCGCAGCAGCACGCGCCGTGTTTTAGCTAGTGAAGTAATAAAAGCATTATTGCTTTTAATTTGGTTAGGTTTGTTATTGCATTGTGGTTATTTCTTTCAAGAATTTGTAAGTGTCCGGAGATAGGAAAGAAAGGAGAGGCAAGGAGAAGGGCAGCAACGCGTCGGGTACCAGCTCCTTTTCTATAAAAAAGAGGTTTCTTTAAATCAATTTTAGGATATGGTTCTTGTAAAACATTCGGTTTTAAAATAGTTGTGCTTGACCCAGTATCTATTAAACATCCAATTTTTTGTTTACTAATAGTTAATGTTGTTATTGGTAAAACACATTTGGAGGCAACGTTAAAAAATTTATTTCTTTATTTGGACAGGTTAGATCTTCCTTCATTGTATCTATGTTCATAAATGTGGGGTCGTTTCTTTGACTAGAGAATTGTGTGTATACACTCATTTTTGAAGCTCTTGTTTGAGAGTTTGAAAAATGTCCATGGTTTTCACCATTATATTGAAATGTTTTTTATTATTAATATTCGGTCTATTGTAGTAATAATTTTTATATGTTTGATTAGTGCTATTTGGTCTTGTGTGGTAGTCATTTTTATTTGTCTGATTAGAATTTGGTTTTGTGTAGTAGTCGTTTTTATATGTTTGATTTGTATAACTTGGCATTGTGTAGTAGTAATTTTTGTTTGTTTGACTTGAACTATGTGAATAATAATTATTTTTCTATTCTTGGCGAGATTTTCTATGTTTAAAGTTAATTGCTCTATAATCATTTAGTAGTTTGAGTTTAGTGTATCTATAAAGTCGTCTAACTGCATGTCTTCTGTAAGATGAGCTCTAATGGGCCCATCTATTATATCTACTAAAATATCTACTAAATCCCTATTTACGCAACCCGGTTGATACAAATATGGTGCCCTATCGTCTATTTCATTAATTCTGTTAATTTCATTCCTAGCTTTCTCAAAATATGCAAATAATTGTCTTAAATTACTTACTTTAATATCTCTGCACTTGTAAATTTCGCCATATGTTGTCTTCGGTCGATATTGCTGCTTAAGTTTAAATTTGGTCTCCTGCCATGTTGGATGTGCACCCAATTCGCTGACTACCCTGGCCGCGTCTCCTTTTTTCATTAAGAACGATTTGCGTTCCAAATTTTATCAGCTCTTCCTTTTTATTGCATAGATCAATCCACTTATGTGGCTCACAGGTTGAATTGCTCTGAATTTTCCCAGGATATCTCGAGGTTCAAGTCCTAATTTGTCGGCAATACTAAGAACTTCTCTTGGTTGGTTGCGTTGTTGTCGCTCCTGTTGAAAATGATCCTCCACGCCTCCTTTTTGGGGTAGTTCCCATACAAACCCACCGCCCACTTTTGACTTTTGTATGAAAAGCTTTTTTATTGTAGTCAATATCAACATAGTAATTGATATCTTAACTATTAGTAGACGGATGCTTGACATATATATTAATGGGTGCGACCCGCCCACTGTTTGGGGTAACCGCCATACAAACCCACCATGCAATTTTGTGTTTGTTTTATGAAGAATGTCTTAATTTAAGTCATTATTAGCTTCATATTTGAATTGGTGGATTTTAGTGGACAACCACTCATATACATATACAAATGGGCATGTCAAGCCCATTTTTTAAGGTAGTTCCATAGTCCCACAGCTCACTTTTATGCATTTGTATGGAAAACGTCAATATCAACTTGAAATTCAATATGGGAGCATCTTACACATCTACTAAATCGCTTCATACACATCTACTAGTGGGCGTGTACCGCTCACTTTTTGGTTGACAATACTTTTTAAAATTTCGTGTGAATGGTATTAGAGCTTCGGTTCAATCGAAGTTAACGTTTTTTTTTTTTGGTTTTTTGAAGTGAAACTTCTTTAGAATCGTTGTCGTTACAAAATTTTGTGTTAGGGAAATTCAGTTACGAATGTATTTATTGTATTTTATTATTTGTATGTATTTTTAAATTGTCTAGTTAATTCGCAGATGAAACACCATTTAATATTATAAAGCGTTTTATTGTTTGTTTTTTCTTAGAAAAACAAGAAATAACAGTAATGGATTTATTCAATTTCGGCTCCTATCATATATATCAGACTAACCGATCGGACTTCTAGTCTGTGATAGCACCAAACATATATGGATTAAAAACAGATGACCAGCGGATGAAATCAACCCGACCGATATAAATCGATAAATTTGAAAGAAGAACCCAGGTCATCTTATTTCAATATGACCATTTTTTTGTTAACGGGAGATGAACTTTCGATAATTTTTTTATTTTGTCTTTAATAATTTGTTGCTATTATTTATAATATTATATTTTTATTTTAGAATATAACAAGAAAAAGCGTTAAGTTCGGTTGAACCGAAGCTGTAATACTCACACGAAATTTTAAATAGTATTGCAAAACATAAAAGTGGGCATTTAAATAGGGACTACCCCAAAATATGCGCTGCACATGCCCACTAGTATATATATATGAAGCGATGTAGTAGATGTGTAGGTTAGGTTAGGATGGCCAACATGGTTAAACCCCATATTGTCACTTAGGCCAGCATAAGCCTCTTGTGATACCATATTTGTTCCTATTTCATCCGCAGCTACTCAGGAAACCACTTTGCCAGTGTCAAGAACGTCGAGCTGTGTTTAATCTCTTTTTCTGACATCTCAATTAAGTTGTCCAGGAAGGGGCGCCCTAATAACGTCAGTCTCTTCCTACTGTGGGCCGGACAATGACATAGCAAGTGCTCGACCGTCTCCTCCTCTTCGGCGATTCCGCAGCTTCTGCAGAACTCCCAGGAGTTTAAACCTAGCCTTGTGGCATGTCTCCCTATTGTACAGTGGTCTGTGAGGGCTCCCACAATAACAGCTAACTTATCTCTCTTGTACTGAAGTAGTGTTAATGTTCTTTTAAGATTATATTTTGGCCAGGTGAGTCTATAGATTCTACACCTGCCAAGGTTGCACCATCTATTGGTTGCTATACCGATCAATTCTGATTGATTGCCTAATATGGTAATCAATAAGACGTTCAATTGTCTTGAGAAGGAAGGAGGTAAGACTAATAGGTCTATAAGATTTGGCCAGTTCCATGGGTCTATTACCCTGCTTTGGGATAAAAACGACGGACACCTTCCTCCATGACCGAGGTATATAACACAGGTTGAGACTGGTCCTGATGAGAGATAGTAAAGTGTCGATTAGGACATCTAAGCACGTCTATAATGGGAGAGTTCAGCAATATTTGTTGAAGTATAGACCAAGGAAAATGTACTTGAAGCAGGTGTTCAAGTGTTTCCTGTCTACTATTGGTATAAATACCGTTCTCTCTCTTTAAGAGTCCGATGTCATTGTGCCTGTCCTTTGTGATTACCATATGGAGACGGACTGCTTCCGGTAGCGTTTGCAAACCATCACAGTACCTTCTCCAGGATTCACGCTTGGACTGACGTATAAGCTTGTTATACTCGGTTAGGGATGACCTATATTCATCCCACCTACCGAATCTTTTCGCACGAATGAAAAGCTTCCTATTGTACACAAAATCCCATACAAAAAGCCATTTTCAATTTTTCGAATTTTCCGACTTTTCCGGAGGATTTTACCAAAAAGTTTCTTTCGTAAAAACCTTCTCGTGGCAATTACGAATAACTGAAAAAAAATTTTATCCAAATCGGCCCAGCCGATCTCCTGTCTATAACGGACATACGAATATACATACTTTCGCTTTTATACTATATAGATATTCTTTCTTTTCGCTCTCTCCGTTTGTTACCGCTCTCTTGCTAAACAGACAAACATAACAGTTCGTCGCATGGCCGCTAACTTATCAGTCCACCATGGAACCTTCTGTTTCATGCGGACTGGACGTGCAGCAGTGCTATCGTGGTACGAGCTCAGTAAAATTTCGTTTAGCAGGTCCGCTGCCAGCTCCAGCTCACAAGTTGAGCTAATGACAGTTTCCTGGGAGCCTACTCCTGTGGAAATGTCCACTAACACAGCTGTTAAATCTCTGGAAATAAAGTTTGTTACTGGAAACAAATTCATTCTTTTATCAATTAGAATTGCCGTACGGGGCAGTTCTGCAGAGTGGTCGTAGATTAACTTACCAGTTTTGCAGTTAAGTCCACGGATTTTGCCACACACCACCCAAGGCTCTTGAATGAGAGCCAGGGTGGTCTCCCTCTCGGCGAAGAGACTGCACACTGTGGCCGTTGCCCCTTTGGCGTGGTGCAGGTTCGCCTGCAGTAATATAGTACTAGTAATTTTGTTTTAGTTCTAGCGGACGTGTTCTTGACTCCAATAATGAATGGTAGGATCTACGTTGGACTTGTTTCCACTGTAAAGCGACAGACTCTGAGATTATCAAGTTTATGTCAGACTAGGTCTGGTTTCTCTGAACTTAGTCGTTGTTACAAAATCATGAATTTCAAATTTCAGCAACTTGAAAAAAAATTCAATGATTTTAAATGTCTGAATGCTTCTCCTAAACGTAAGAAAATAAATTCCCCGAACTCAAAACCTTCGCCCGTAGTGATTTCACAGGATGAACCTGTAACTCCGAAGATTCTGTCGCTTCCTCTTTAGTACTTTCTGATAAGTCAACCTTGCCTGATCTCAACTTCAAAGTGTCAACTATTGCGTCCTCCAACCCTCTGGTAGTAGTTGAATACTGCACTGTTGTGCCTCATAATAGTTCCTTGGTAACTGATTCTGTTGTAGAAGTTATGACTAGCGTTTCTGCTCGCCCATCACCTACACAAAATCAAACTTCAAATATCCTGACTGTTATTGCCCCGCGAAATTCTGTGCTTATCTCTAGACTTTCTTCTGAAATGACTAAAGATAATATAAAATCTTATATAAAATCTTGTCTTAAATTCTCCAATAACATATCGGTGTCCTATGTAACATGTAACGTGGCAAAGAAGTTGGTTCGATGTTGGGTTCCGGGTAGTGGTAGTGGTACGCATTAAAACTCCGGCTCGGCTCGTCGGATTTTGATGTGATGTTCATGCTTAGCATACCAAAAATAACCAATACACTACTACTTAATTATTTTAATTTTTCGTACATACGACAAGAACAAAAAAAAAAAAACAAAATTTGATCCTAATAAATGAATAGAAATGTAGAAAAAGGGTAGGAGAAAGGGGAAAAAAACTTAATGGATCATTGCTAATAAGTTTTTACCATTATAATTATGTATATATTATTCTAAAATTCAACAAAAAATAAAAATAGAATCTAAAAAAAATTATAGTATAAATTTATAGATATAAATCAATATATAATATATAAATAATAAATATGGATACAATCAATACAAACTAAATAAAAATTAAATACCATTATGTGCGAAAACAAAATAAAATGGAATAATTATGCGTAATAAAATTATCACATGAGTGGGAAAAAAACAAATCGTATTTGAATTATATACATATATCCAGAAGCATGCGATACAAAACCTAAATTTAATTATGCCATGATTAGCGAAAGATTTTAATTAGTTGTATCATGATCGATATAAATTTTCCAAATTTTATTGCGTGTGAAAGAGTAAAAAAAAATTGGATTTGATACAGAAAATATCTCACGATAGAAGAAATTCAATAAATTGCACTCCAGTGTATCGACTTGGAGTTTCGTTTCTGACGAAAAATAAAGAAAGAGAGAAGGAGAGAGAGATCGCAAAAGTGCAAAGAAACGAAAGTTATTTTTCGTTTTATTTGCTCTCTTGTGTTTTAAATTAACAGGGCGCAGTTTAAAGTATAGAAAAAAAATTGTTTTTTATGTGCAAATATAAAATAAATATAAAGAAAACTCACAATTTAATCGTCGCAGCAGAGTTGAAAGCGCTTCCAGTGTTGGTCGCCGTATTAAATGTTCCAAAGGAAAAAATATTATTAGATGTATATGAATTTTACTATGGAAGGAAAATATTTATGTTTTTTTTTAAACTTTGCATAATATTCTTCAATTGCGATATTCTTTTGTTTCGTTTTCTTTCGAAGTTCATTTATAACATATCTTTCTCACTCAAAAAAAAAATTTTTTTTTTTTTTTTTTATATATATGCCTAAAAAATTATCTTTAACTTAAATGCTATATCAGCTGAGCTTAGGAACCTTATAAATAATAAGCGAAAGCTTCGGAAAAATTGGCAAACCAGTAGATATTCAGCAGATAAAACTAGGTACAATACAGCATCATTCCAACTTAAAAAACGCTTGCACGAAGTAAGAAATGAAGCAACTGCAGAGTTTTTAAAAAGTCTGGATCCTAACACGAAAGACTATGAATACAGCCTTTAGAGAGCTACCAAACATTTAAAACGACCTGCAAAACGAATTGTTGCTATACGTAATCATAATGGTGAATGGTGTAAAACCGCCAAAGCTAGGGTTGAGGCATTTTCACAACATTTACACTCAACATTTCAACCAAATTCAAATCTTGCGCCTGAAGCTACTGAAATAATAGAGTTTCTGGATGTACCTTGTCAAATGTGCATGTCAATTCGTAGAATTACTCTTATTGAAATCGTATCTAAGCAATCGACACTTTTATGTTCAAATGGAAGGAAAAACATCGAAACTATATAGTATCCATGCTGGAGTCCCACAGGGCAGTGTTCTGGGACCTGTCCTTTACACAATATTCACTGCCGATCTTCCTGTTGTCAGTGATGTTCAAGTAGTCACTTATGCTGATGATACAGCTATAATTGCATCTAAAGACACTGCGGCAGAAGTAGCTCAAGATATTCAAAATGAAATAGTTGAAATAGAGCGATGGCTTAAGAAATGGAAAATAAAGGTTAATACTGAGAAGTCGAAACATGTCACATTTTCTCTGAGAAGAGGAGATTGTCCGTCAGTATTTTTAAATAATTCACAAATTCCTCATAGTGACTCCGCAAATTATCTTGGACTCGATATAAATCGGAGAGTAACTTGGAAAAGTCATATTAAAGACAAGACAAAGAAACTCAACATAAAAACAAAAAAAAATGTATTTTCTGCTTGGGAGAAAATCGCAGCTTAGTTTGGAGAACAAAGTTCGGCTTTACAAGGCTATTTTAAAGCCTGTGTGGACATATGCTATCCAATTATGGGGAACTGCAAGCCAATCAAATATTGAAATTCTTCAACGATATCAGTCCAAAACGGTTAGACTTATTGTTGACGCCCCCTGGTTTGTGGCTAATGACCAAATTCACAAAGATTTAAATATTCCATACATTAAAGATGAAATACGTAGAATAAGCACAAGGTATGTTGAGAGACTACATGATCATTTAAATTTTTTGGCAATAGGCCTACTAATTAATAGCGATACTACTCGAAGACTTAAAAGAAATCATGTGTTAGATTTACCTTTTAGAGATTAAATTTTGTATATATTGTAAATAAACTCTTAATTATAGAATTTTGAATATAATAGCTGTTCTCACTGGAGTACAGCTATTTCTGTTATATTATGAACTTTCAACTAATTTACTTATTGTCTTATTAATAGATTGTAAATTAATAATAAAAAAAAAAACTTAAATTTAACTTTTAATTTTTTCAATACATTTTTCCGAATTTCGTTACTTCATTTCGCTTCTATTTCCTTTCTCCTTTCCTTTCTCACCTTTGCCGTATCGCAATTTGCATTTTTGCGCCAAAACTTTTTGAGTTTCACAAAAAAATGTTTTTATATTATAACTATATATTTTTAGGATTTTAAAAAAACAAAAATACTTATTGTTCATGTATATGTAATTCTATGCAGATTTTTCCCACATAAATTGTTATTTTTTTCTCGATTTTCCGGTGCCGTTTTAATATGTAATTATATACTCCTGACTGGCGTTGACAGTCGCTGTCCTCTCGATCGCACTTGTTGTACAAGAAATAAAATAACAATTTCCTGCCAAATCTAACACCAACAAGAGGATATGAGCGAAGAGCTGGGTATTAGCTTGGAAGGAAAATATGTGGTGGAGATATACTAATTTACTTGAGCGAACACTTACCCACAGTGAATTTGTCACAAATTAATAAACTCAATATATGCTCTTTTTTCCTTTGCTTGTCTTTCTTTTCCAAAGACAAATTTGCGTTTGCACGAACAGCTGATTGAAGAACAATCGTAAATTTATCATTTTAATTAAAACACCACTATTTTACTCACCGATATAAAATTTGAAAATGAAATTGAGTTAATTAATTCGAGTTAAAATACACGCACTCAAAAATTATAATTTTTTTTTTTAAATATTTTTTCGTAAAATATGTTGCTTCCTTGTTGAATCTGGTGGCCAAAAAGAAATAGTTGGATCTCAACTACCCCCTTTTATACCCTCCGTAGAGGCATACAAACTGAAAATGGCAGACTCTCCACATTCTCCAAACCAAATTGCCGTGTCATTGACCTGACATGGGACAGTAACAAATAAGTATAAAACTCACCACACTTTCTTTTGTTGAAGTGCCACTAGAGGGTGTATTATTTTGAAACAAACAAAAAAAAAACCAAAAATGCAGATACCTTTAAAAAAATATTTATTGCTACAAGCGCCATCACCAACTTGCCTTCTATTTCCTCTTTTAAGGTAATTGTTCCTGTGTCCATTTTTGACACCATTCTATTTCTCAACTTTTGGCCTGGGTAATTCTTTTGAGTTTCCGTCTGTTTCAAATTCTGTGCCAAAAAACTAAAACTACTTCTTTCCTTATTCATTATGAAAATATGAGGGGGTTAAGAACTAAGCTTAGCAATGTTTATCTTAATAGTTTTTATTTTATTGCTGACATCATTGCCTTTACTGAAACTTGGCTTCAACCACATACTCAATACTGAGTTATTTAATGAAAATTTTCATTTAGAAAAGATCGTGCCAATCGCTCTGGTGGTTTCTTATATCAGTCAAATCGTCTCTGTTGACTGAGGATATTAGTATTATCTACCAGGACATTGAATTTATATGTGTTGAAACTTGTTTTCGTGGTTCTCATACATTCCTCCTTCTTCGGAAATGAGGATTTACTTTACTAACACATCGCTACTCTTTTACATGAAAAAGATCATGCTATTGTTTCAGGTGATTTCAATCTACCTAATATAAGATGGTCAAATTTGATTGACACCTTTATGCCGATTCCAGCTGTAAAGAATGACTTTCTTTATAGTCTTTTTGAATTGTCCATGAAACAATGTAATAATGTTTGCAACAACTTTGGAAGACTTCTTGATCTTGTTTTGGTTGATGTTGGTTTTGATGTACTTATTGATAGGATTCCTCCTATTACAATGCCTGAAGATAATCACCATCCAAATTTGGAAGTCTCATTTCAGCTTGACTGTATTTGTCGTTCACATGACAGCCTTGTTTTTCACGTAGCCTTTACCAATTAAAAAAAAAAATAAGTTTAAATAATATAAACGTAGTGGCTCTAATACCGATTTTAGTAAATATTGTGTCACACTTCTGACTTTAACGCGTTAAATAAAAGGTGTTGTGTTGACTATTTAAAAAAAGTTAAACGAAACATGCGTCGCAATCCAAAATCGTTTTTCAATTTCGTTAATGCGAAACGTAGTACTTTAGAGTATCTTTCGCAATTATTTCTTGATGGTACAGTTGCATCTTCTGATTCGTCCATATCAGATTTATTTGCCGACTTTTTCCGAAGTACGTATTCTAATAATAGTTTCTCTTATCATATGACTTTATATCCCCTCCTGCCATCTCCATGCTAAATATATTAACATGCCTTTTATCAATTAAGTTGTCTTTCCTACCTGGCTCTGATAATATTCCCAGTTGCATACTGAAACAATGTTCTAGCTCCATTTGTTTTCCCTTATCTTCTTTTATTGTCCAGTTATATAAACAGAGCAGCAAGTCTGATATATCGAATTATAGAGGTATTGTTAAGCTAAGTGCTACTTCAAAGCTCTTTGAAAAAATCATTAGGGACCAATTGCAACAGTCATTAAAGTCTGTTGTCAGTCATTTCCAACATCGTTTCGTTGAGGGAAATCCATTACAACCAATCCATCCATTACAATCTTTTAGAATTTTCCACTGTTGTATATTTCGGTTTTCGTCGGGTTGCCAAGCTTTTGATATTGTGTGCCATAAGCAGCTTTTATTCATATTAAAATCAAAATAGCCTAGTCACATTTGGGTTTCACCTCGGAATGAAGGATAATAAGCTCTAAATTGGTATAAACCTTTGTTTTGGCGTTCTATATGTTGTCTCAAAAGTCTTATATAATATCGTGATCGCGTCTTAAGATGTTCAAGGTCAAAGGTCGCGAAAATCGGGGTTTCGCGAATATCCCGCTTCCTATACCTTAAATGAGATTTGCACCTGTTATAAAAGTTGTACAGTATAAAATTATCTACAGCTTTTGTTTCAACTTTTTTTTCATTAATTAATTAACCGTTTTTGAGATAGAGCGTAAAGAGTGCGCAGCGCACAGTCATATATGGCCAAATGAATGGTCAAGCTTGAGTTACGGTTAATAGTCTTTTGTATAAAGTTAATTTTTTACTAAAAAAATATTATTATTATTAAACAATGGCTATTATTATTAACAATGGTTTTGATTATTTTTGAAATATATCTTTCTGTTGCGTTGAGTATGAAAAAGGTGGTCGTAATGTGCCAAAAATGTGATATGATTTGAAACGTGAGAACGAAATCCGGGTAGATTCGCAACGGCTTGTGACTGATCGAACACCTATGTAGACCAGGTGACGGACAATGCACACGAAGACAATTGCATAGAATGCATTTACATTGTTTGTACGGTAAAACTGAAAAACTATTCCCAAAGACTGTACTTGTTGTTGTTTGTTGTGTCATTTGGAAAATGTGTGAAAATGATTTACAATTTCTTTCACAGCATCGGAAAGACAGATTCAATCGACAGGGCGTAACTGGTCGCACACCTGCGTAGACATGGACATGTGTTTCTTTTCTTTAAATTTGGAACATATGATGCTGTTGTTGGTGTGGTCCAGATGTTTTTTGTGTTATATTGAATGATGGCTAGGGGTGGGGATTTGTTTCACTGAGTGAGGAGTATATGCTTAATGGTAGGGGTTACAATCATTAGCTACTAATATGTAGTAGCTAATTGAGTGTTTTTGTATTTCAGTGTTTTGTGTTTCTGTGCAGTATTACTTTTAACGCATGCGAGGCAAGCAGTTGATACAAAATCATTTATTATATGATATCAGCTACTCGTATGGAGTACGTTGAGTAACTTGTATCTGTGTGTTTCTGTGTGTATATAGTTTAGCAGATTTATTGAAATGTTTGTTTGTGACTCTATTTAGCAGTTTTGGGATTTCGGGTTTATGTATGTAAGATTTGGGAGATCTTTATTGATTAATAAGTAATAATATTTAATAGTTTGAATAATTGTGGTTTTACAATTGTAGTTTGAAAGTTATATAAATTCATATAATGTTTGCTGCTTTACATTTTTTTTTCGGCTTAACGGCTGTGTCTGTGTTGCAACGGCATCTGACGATCAACGAAGTCGACGTCGGCTTGCTAGGAACTCTTCTATATTTATAACTGCGTTAAGCAAGGATGACATAGGCTGTCATCTTGCGCTAAGACATTTTAACTACTCTACATGTATACCTTTTTAAAGCAATTATTTTTATTGGTATACGTGTTTAACTTGGGTAAGTCATCCATTTGGTAATTCTAGTCGTGCTTTGAACTGGTCTATAACATCTATTTGATTGAAAATGATGCAGTCAAAGTGTACAAATAGGGTTTGGTTGCACTAGACAGGAGATGTAATTCTTTTTTTTGTTTCGTTTTTATTTTCGTTCAAATAAGTGATTACCATGAATCTACCTCCAAGTATATATGGATATGTATGTTTTTTTTTTTTTTATCTTTTTATTTGCCATCAGTTCGAGGCAGGAACTATAATCAAATTTTCTGACTACTTCATTTTCACATTTACGGTTTACATATTATATTAACATATAATTACATAATAACCTAATCTTAAC